>NW_019292708.1:32697-49310 GCF_000500325.1 Leptinotarsa decemlineata
CGACAAGAAGCATACCGATTAAAGAAAATATTTTGACGTGGTAATTTTCGATTGAAAATAAGGGTGGTATTTCGAAATCAAAATAAGAGAAAAATCTAAAAAACAACTGTGGGTTAAGGAAATGAAAATATGAATTTTCACCAAATTTAGTAAAAGAATTCTAGGAGATGAAAAAAAACAAAAACTGTTTTTTTTTAATATATTACATAAAATTTGAGGTTATGTGAAAAAAGTGTAGATATATTGTAGATCTTTTCATTACCTACAACATTGATATTCAGCTTTTTCCCATAGGACTTGTAGTTTTACCGGAAATTGCGATAAACCGTTTTTCACCCTTGAAAATTCACCCCCTTCCACTTGCTCAGTTTCCTCGTTTATTTTTGTCACATTTTCTGCTTCTCTCGAAAGGTTTCACCCTATAACTTTTTTTGGTTTCAAAAATTATCGGCACTGAGCTGTTTGAGCTCTAGTTTACAACTAGTTTGCCTTGCAGTGAAGGACAAAGGACACATCTCGACCCCTTTCAATTCAAACTTTTCATACAGTTGAGACATACGAATTCTACATCATACGATTCGATAAAATTTCACATTCAATCAACCATAAATTTGAGGTGCAGTCGACCCATTATTATGACTCAGTCGAAGTATTACGTCAGATCAGAGTTCAAACTTGCAAATATTTAAGGTTAACAGATACGCCAAGGTCTCTCATTACTGAGAAGATGATTTGTTTTTTCCTGTGCAACATCCTTTGTTAATATTTGTTTATATATGTAGCCTTCTTTTGAAGAAATGCACAAAGTATTTCGGAGAATGAGAGCACAACTGAATATAATTGGAAAATACATATTTTCATACGCCTGCACCAGATGTTTAGCGAAAAATGACTAGGATAGCCGCACACTGACAACTTATTAGTTTCGGTGATTAAATAATGTAGTAGATTGAAAGAAGCTTACTATTGTTGTCTACGTCTCAAACGAGTGATTTTGACGATTATTTTAACAAGAAGAACCGCCTGAGTACCAAACATACATTTTCCGTAACCTCTCAACCAAAGTTTTCAGATAATATACCATTCAAGCTCATAAAAATCATGATTGCAGAGAAACTGACAAATTATTTTGAAGTCACTTAAATTATACCAACACGGCTTTGTTGAGGGTATTTCTCAGAATTATATCCCGGTTGAAATGTGTGCATATCCTTGACGGAATAACGGATTTCATTCATCCGATTAACTTGGATTAACTCAGTACCGAACAAATCAAAGTGACCTTCTCAAATGAAAATACATTTGGGAAGCATTTCTTCTCGAAACAAAAAAGAAAAACCTTACAAGAAACACTATCCAATAGAGTGTATAAATTGAACTGTGGAAGCTGTCACAACTGATACGTTGGTCAAACCGGACGGTATCTTAAAACACGAGTTTCAGAACACATAAGAGACTCTGAAAAACGGAATATAAAAACCCCACAGCCCTCGTTGAACATGAAAAAGAATACTGACCCATTTTTTATTTTGATCAACCAACTATTCTAGATGTTCAACCATATTCATCCAAAATACTTTTGAGCAAAATGATACATATCCTCAAATGCAATAGTGTTAACACTTGAAGATATGTCCTTAACACTGCATATTTAAATTTGATAAGTAAGATACCTGAAAAATTAAGCCTTTTTTCATTATTTTCATTGTGTCATTGATTAATAAACAGACACCACCTTATCAGAATCACAGATAAAGCCATTCGTTTGTTTCATGTCGTTTTGTGTTGGTGTTGTTTCGGAAGTTTGGTTTTTGCAATGTTTTTGATTTTTTTCAATATGTAACTAATAAATCTGATTATTTTTAGAATAGTAATATTATCAACGAAGGGAAGTCATCATTACTTGTAGAATTGAAAGGATTATAATCGTATCAGTTTTGTGGGAGGTTTGTTTATGATAATTCATTGTTACACAGCCCTGAAAAAGAATTTAATTGAATTCGAAACGTCGGCAATTGTTTTTTAAGAAAAAATTGCTCGTTACGCCACCAACCTTTCTTCAGTAGTAATTAACTCACTTAATTAGTTTAAGAAAAACGTATACATAGATACGTATGCATATTTTCTCAAGTAATAACTGATTACATTTAATGGTAAATGAGATAACAGGTAAATTTTGAAAATGAGTAATTATTTGCATTATGAAGAAAAGTTCGACAATGGTGAGTGGTTAACCTCTAATTGGTCGTTCAATAGAGAATTTGAATTTCTGGAAATCATTAAGGGTAAATATACAGTTTCATACCGAATGATTAAAGAGAGGTTTATCACTCACCAATCTCAAACCACCATATTCAAAATTCACATGGTGAAATTATAATTCTACCTGATATTTCATTTACTATCAACCAATCATGTGAGGTAAGTACTACTGTTCTATGTAATAATTGTACAGCTGCCAGACTGAGTCATGGCCGGTGAGAAGCCCCTCCCTCAAGATGTGCAGTAGATGTATAGAAATTTGTTATCAGTCTGTTAGATTATTCGAGTCGTAAACACCCATACTACGTAAAATTGCAAACTAAAGTATCCATTTCTTTTTTCCTTATACTCTCTTTGTCATACATCGTACCAAACGCAGATACGATATCTCCCACCGACCATGACTCAGTCCGATAGCTGTGGTGGATCGCAGCTACCGGACTGGAGTGTGTACTACCAATGAAGACACGCTGTTATCTAAACGCGTCTAGAATAAAAAAATATTTATTTATTTATTCATTATTATAATACATCCAACAGGCTGAGGCCCATTAGAAAGAGTATACATAGAGCAGGTAACTATTTTTAGATAAATGTAAGTATAAGTTGGTCGGTAGTCAGGCGTTTCGACGTGGGTGCTTTGTTTACTCACTCGAATTGACTGCCATGTTGGTGGGTGGTTCAATCCCCAGTCTGAACGATCGATTTTCACTTGCTATCGTCCAACCCGTATTAGGAATCACACGTTGAAAGGTGAAACCTCGTTAATCCTCAGCTCGCACAAGTTTCGACTTCTGAGGGTTGTCGTTCGTAGGGGTGCGTCAGCTGGTTAATGGAAAAACATATTATTTGAAACAGATAAGTGAACATTTTGATATTCAGTTTGGAACTAATCTATACAAACTATTTCTAAATTGATGAAGGGTAGAAAAAAAAATCTATGGAGTATTTATTGACACTTGGGCACATAGAGATTACTGAACTATAGAAATGGTACTGAGTGCGGACTGAGACATTTGATCTTGACGTATATCGAGGAACATTAAAATTAATTTGAGACGATAGAGTTGGTGGGTAAATAGCAACACTGACCAGTTAATAGATAAAAATGAGATCTGCAATGTCTTGTCTTATTCTCAATGTTATGGAATTATATTCTTTCAGAAGACAAATGTATTCATAATATCTAACCGGATAGTTTCCATACTTCTTAGAATAAACAAGTTTGAGGAATTTCTTCTGAACACCTTCCAAAGCACCAATGCATTTTGTTTGATAAGGATTCCCGACATAACTACAATACTTTAGTTTACTAAGCACCAAAGTATAGTTTGTTAATTATTAATCTCACCTAAAATGTATAAGATATCTTTATATCAGGCCGAATGACCGACTTTTGATAATTTTTTTGAAATTCGTCTTTCAGAGAGTCAAAAATAATATTTTATTTATTTTCTTGTCTTAGCAACTAATACAAATCATCAACGTCAATATAAATTAGTACAGGAATTCATACAGTAACATTCTTACCCCAGTAATTAATTTTTAGGGCAGAAAATAACAATTACTCAATCTTCTTTTCACATCCAATACACAAAGTCTTGAAACAGGTCTTCTTAAAATGACTCNTAAGCGTTAGTTACTAAGTGTTGTATATAAATTAGTTGTGATAGTGAAATATTGTTAAAAATAAATTTGATTAAGACAGTTAATTCTTTAATTCGTTACAATACATTCTTTTCTTTCTTCCAAAACTGTTTTGTCCATTATTCTTGGAGTTGTATTCTCATTCTCTGTAGGCCAATTTTTCCTAGGAAATTTTAGAAACTCAGGACCTTGGAACCGTCGACTCCTTGAATGGAAATCCAAAATTTGATATCCTTTGGTAGCTTCATCGGCAACGTTATCATTGGAGCTGACATATCTCCATTGATTTTTTTTAGTGAGGCTTTGTATTTCCGCCAAACATTGAGACACAAAAACTTTATATCTATGTGCTTCTGATCTAATCCAGTATAACACTGTTTTAGAGTCTGTCCAATAAATAACTTCTTATATTTTTAGGTCCAAATTGTTAATCAAGTAGTGTCCCAAGCGAGCTCCCAACAATGCTGTTTGGAATTCCAACCTGGTTATCGAAACAGGTTGTTCCAAGAGGGTAACTCTTGCTTTCGCATTGACAAAAGATACTTGAACAGAATATTTGTTTTGATAACGTAAATATGCTACTGTAGCATATGCTCTTTCAGAAGCATCACAAAACAAATGCAGTTGAATTGTTGATTCATTTCTTTCTAAAGTAGAATACAATCTTTGGATTTTGAAAGAAAATATTCTCTTGAGATCAGACAGCCAAAGTTACCATCTTTCATTGAGAATATCTGTAATTTCATCGTCCCACCCGAGTTTTATTTTACAAATATTTTGTAAAAGGATTTTGCTCTGAATTGTGAAATAAGTCAAAAAACCTAAAGGGTCAAAAATTGACATGACCAATTTCAATATTTTTCGCTTAGTTGGTCGTCGTTTCAATTCCAAAATTTCATTGTCAATTTTATGAAATTTTGTTTGAAATGTAAAGGTATCACTAAAGGGATTTTGCTCTGAATTGTGAAATAAGTCAAAAAACCTAAAGGGTCAAAAATTGACATGACCAATTTCAATATTTCTCGCTTAGTTGGTCGTCGTTTCAATTCCAAAATTTAATTGTCAATTTTATGAAATTTTGTTTGAAATGTAAAAGTATCACTGAAGGGATTCCAAAAAATACCTAAAATTCTTTCAGTTACATTTTCCGAATTTGACTGAAAGTTTTCCTCTTCAAATAGTATCAACTTGGGATTAATATGATTGAGAATTCTAGTTGAATTAGAGATCCAGTTACAAATAGTAAATCCACCTTTTGAATGAACATATATAATATCACCAATGAGTTCCTTACACTCCTCAATGGAATCTGCATTACCTAAGTAATCATCCATATAGTGATGTTGAATGATTTCTTTCGTTGCTGCTGGAAATTTCTCGCTAAATTATATAGCATTTCGATTATTTGCTTCCTGCGCTAGGCACGGGCCATTTGATGATCCAAAGAAAACTACTCTAATTTCATATTCATCGGGTTCTCTATTTCTGTCAAGTCCACGACATAGAAACCTTTGAGCTGGACAATCTTCGTGGCGAACTTTCACTTCTAAAAACATTTCTTTGATCACTGGTGAAAGCATATTTCTTAATCCTGAAATTGATTTAGCGGCATGTTTCCTTCACTGAAGTGAGTGATTTTACACTTTGATATATATTTATATCTGTGTGTTTATCGTGTAATAGTGTGATGGAGTTATTAGCGGCCCTGGATTATAGAAATTACCCCCTCGAGTGCTTTTTGGAAACTTCAAACATCATCATTTGTTGTTCTGTTGTGTCAGCATTTATGAAACTAGCGTTGTTTTCATAAATTATCAGTGAAATATTTTCTGTAGGCTGATTGGAATTTGGATTATCCTATTACTCAACGGTATGACGGTGATTCTGGATTGTTTTGAGTATTACAATTCTATTCACATATTATTATGTCTATGGATGATGTCTGCCCGCACAGGAACTGTTTATCAGCTACTCAGCTACTGATAACGCAACAACGTAAGTATTTTTTTGTGGTTGAATATGGCACTAGTGACTGCGATATTTCTATAGTCCAATCATTTGAACCATGATGATTCAACTTCATGTTTCCCTAAGTCATCGTACTGTCTGTGGTAGGATCTGAATGTCCTGGAGTGGAAAACCGTAACAGGGGCGATGGAGTAACGACTGCCTCGTAGCGCCTTATGGTGTGGTGGTGTCTCGATTGCATGAAACAAGAGAGAAATTCGGCAGTGAGTTTTCATTCTGATAGCTAGATTATGTTACTAATAAATTCGATAATAAAAAAAAATCAACAAAAATCACTGCATTATATAGTTAACAATCATTTGACAGTTTAATCTAATTGGTTAGAGTACATATAATATACATTAAAGTTAATTTGACAATAAATAACAGATACCTTACAAATTTCTTATTCAACTTTGAAGCATACTTTTATGCTTGAGCATACTTTCAAAATCCATTGGTTATTTATGACACACCCAATTTAACATTATTTTTTTTTACAATTTTTTACTGATTCCTTACAGTATTTGTCACCTGCCTATTCAATTGTCATCTCATGTGATATACATTTCACTGAATAATAGGAAATTGAAAATAGCATAGCAATTTATTTTCTTTTCAATAAAAATCTATCGAAAACAACTACTTTCCTGGCTAGTAAAAACGACGAATATTGAATTATATCTGATAAATATATATTAGAAACCACATGTAAATTGCATCTCTCAGATTTTGCATATATTATTATTATTCTCTTCATTTTCTTCCACATTTCTACATAATTACCATCACGTAATAACTTTCTACATCTTGAAACATCATATTTGTCTTTTCTCAAGACAACTTTCTGTGTCGTACTTTCTACAACATCGTACCTATTGTCTTTCCTCCAAAGACCTCATGTATGCGCATTTTATTTCATGCCTCATAAAAAATTCATATTATTATCATCATCAATTCTTATGAACACCTAACATATTTTACACACTTTTAAAAATGAAAAATTTCATGCAGTTTTGGAGCGTCCTCCACAGTCTGCCTTTTTATCTGATTCTTCTTCAATACATAATCATCAATTCTCACCTTTTCAATGTATCTGTATGCTTTCTTTATCTCTCATGATATTACAAACTAAACTGTTTTGTAGATCAACAGTCTGAGATGCTATTTCCTATTACTTTCCATACAAAATAAAATAAAATAAAACTATATGGTGACATTGAATTGTTTGTACTTCTTCTGGCAAGTGGTGTGTTAATAATGCATTCATTATTATTATGTTTCGTTTCGTATGTAATTACTGCATATTTTTCCTTAATTAATTTTATGTAAAATTGTATTTGAAAAATGCAACTGAAAAAATATTTTGCATCTGCATTTTTATTTAATTACTATTCTCTAATTATTATATCCTAACTATTCTTGATTCTTATATGTTTAAAAGTGTATATTTTAATTTGAGTTAGAATACTCATTCTTAAAACAATTCACAATTCTGCAATTTTTTCGTATAATAGATACCTTACTAGATGGATTAATTTTTGTTTAATATTATATGTACTCTGAACATTTCCAACTACAAATTTTCATGAAGAATTACATGCATTTACAGAGCAAAATTTAACAAATTTGATTTTGTTAAAACGGGAAGGCGCTTAAGATTATGCAACGAATAGTGAACAATAGTATTTGAGAGCAAAACTTTTTGTGAAAGAGAGGTAAGTATGTATGAAGTGTAATACTGCCATGTAAAACATGTTTCAATAACATTTTTGAAGACCATCATCTTTTATTACCTCTTGATATTACTTTCGCAATAACTATTTATAGGAAATTAATTATCACGGTTCAAACTTAAAGGAAAGAGTTTCCCAAAATTTACTGAAAATAGTAAATCTGAGAAAACTTTCAATATTTTACATTACAGTGTATCAATAAAAACGTCATAAATCAATCGATAAGAGTTCATATTTATGCTGTGTGTCAAAGATGAGGATTTTTTCATGCTGGCGATCATACTGGCGTTCCTTATATCAACATAGAGTAAGAAGTTTTGTATTTTTATAGTTCACTGTGTTTTTCCGTTACCCATATCGATATCAAAGTTTTCGTTTTTTTATAAAAAAATCATGCAACAGCTTATGTGACGAACAATTAGTTTGTGTTATGTTAGCAAAAATAGTAGCCAGGGACGTTTTTCATAAAGGTAGATGTAATAGATCATATTCGATAAGAATTTCATTTGGAGCACACATATGTTTACTGAGATGGGTATTATATCTACTTGTTCATGCCGTTATATCAACTGAATTTTACTTATACTGAATTGAAAATTATTACAATGAAAACAGCAAATAAAATATAAAAATGAAAATATAAACGTCACTTACATATGATAACTCACTCTAATGATTACAAAATAGTAGCAAAATCAGAAAAAATACATGTGTCACAAAATAAACCTTATTGATATGGCCGATGATCGAATACAGGAAAAACAACTTTCAAACAGCAAATAAAACTCAAGAATGGACATCTTCATGTGTCAATATTCTTATTGATTATAATGAGCTGACGTTGCCGGCGACTAGGAATTTTTGGAGTCATTACCGATAAATTGTTAAAGGATGCTTATGAAGGAGGAATATCAAGGAATATCTCATGAATCCCACTAATTGATATTATGATACACATTCCCAAGCTGATGAAACAGATATTGGAAGATGTGTACTGCTCATACTCTCGAAAATTACAGACGATAAATGAAAAAATATGTCAAATTATTCCATTGGCAATCTTAAGAAGCTGAATGAACAGATATTCTTTACGATTGCTCAACTTCATTAATACTTTTCTTTCTAAGATGATGAACAGTTATTAGAAAGTGTATCACTTATGATGCACTGTTTGGAACCTTTGGTGTAGTAATGAATATTACTGGAGTTTTTCCCAACAGCAAATCGTTATTTTTAACACCTCGACACTCATAATTTGAGAAGGGAAACATGAAAATTTGACTGAAATAATAGGTTGTATATGGATTAAGAAAACAATTGAGGCACAAAACCAACTGATGATTGAACAATAAAAAAAAATCATTTGAAATATATTGAAAATAAGGAAAAACTGTTATTTTACTGGATGAAACAGCTATTAAATTCATAATTGAACAATTCAACTTTTTGTATTGAAAAACTTTCACAGGCCCATTATGGAGAATGAAGCCTCCGAAAACGAGAGAGGCGCCTCCACCACGTTTCGCAACTCAGTACTCGCTTGGCTATCAACGAGAGGATTTTTATTTGCTGTTTCACCCATTCATTCATCCATCCAAATAATAAAAGAACTATTTAAAAATTTAATTGGATATTTATTTGTAAAGAAACGGAAAAAATAAACTCACAATCAAAAATGTTAATAAAAAGAACTACATTAAAACACCAAAAACTTACATTATACTGCCACCCAGCAAGATCGAAGAGAAGGAGATGTGCTGCATTGCTGATGATCAATCGATACTCAAATGAATACTATCTGTTCGTGATCTTGACCTCCCTCAATATTTATGAAGAATTATACGCTGACATTGCAACTTTGATCCGGTCACTGTACTAAGATGAAATGCTCAGCATGCAATCTGTGCAAAGTTTGCGTATTTGGAAATTTTTTTATATTCTATATCCTGTGATCGGATCAATTTCGATGTCTATGAATTTGAAATATCAAAAGATGGAATTCTGAATACTGAGTGTTTTTGTGTTAAAATATTGAAGTGAGATTGGAACATCTTTCAATTCATGTATTTACTTGAATTAATTTGAATTATTTCATGATTATTTTCTATATTTGACAATATCAAGCATTTCTTGTTCCTTCTTTTTTTCAAGGGCAAATTGAAGTTCTGCTTGCTAACTAACGTCTTGATTCACTGTTTTTTGTTTTTGACATATTCTGACTTCTGCTACGTTTGGAACTTCGAGAATTCGAAGGTACCGGATTAGATATTTCGAAAGTTTCGCTCATTTTCGTTTTCGGCAGTATGGTTTCACTTTTTTCAGTTATGGAACTATGAGATTTCAATAGCACCGGACAAGACTTAACTTGAGAAGCCAGTTTCTGACTTTCAGACTTTTCCCTGAGCCTTTGACTAGATTAGTTCTGTTGGCAGCGAAGGACCATTTGTTAATTATTAATCTTACCTAAAAGTATAAGATTTCTTTATATCCAATTACAATTATTAATTTTACCTAAAATGTATAAGATTTCTTTATATCAGACTGAATGACTGATTTTTGATAATTTTTGATAATTTTTGAAATTCGTCTTTCAGAGAGTCAAAAATAATACTTTATTTATTTTTCATCTTAGCAACTGATACAAATAAACGTCAATATAAATTAGTACAGGAATTCAAACAGTAACAGTTGGCAATAACACTTTCTTGACAAATTGTTTCTTTCAAATAAGTTTACTTTTCCCTAGAATGGAATAATATGAAGATAAGGAGATTATAATAGTCTGTCAAAGCTTTATACTGAATCTGTTTAAAAAAATCAGTTTTTCCGTTAATCAGCTGTCGCCCCCATACGAACGACAACTCTCAGAAGTTGGGAAACTTGTGCGAGCTAAGGACTAACGAGGTCCTACCTTTTAACGTGTGATTCCTAACACGGTTGCAGAATCATCCCAGCTCCAACCTGATAAATTATCTCGAGAAAAATATCTGGTTGAGGCGGGAATCGAACCCACGGCCTGCCGATCGTGAGTCGGGCGCACTACCACATAATTTTATATCAGTTTGAGACACTCCTTTGGGAATGGAATGTTTCGAATGAGTATAGTTTTTTCTGGAACAAAGCTTTGGAAGACTCAATATGGAGATGAGGAAATGATCATAGGATGATGACCAACAAACACCCTTGGTTACTACACTGATTGCTTGATATTTTTCGGGACTAACATATTAGTTGTTCTGACACCTGTTAATACTGATGAATTATTATTGACATGTGTAGTCAACAAAATGAAATGCAGTCAGTCAGGAACGTCTAGAGTGCAATTGGGATAATGAAATTTATATCTCTAGTAATCTACTGAATCGCTTATCTCACGTTAGTAAGTTCTCCATATTTATATATTTTTTACAAGATATATAATCTTATTATTGTAGTTGTCCTGACGAAGGTGTGAAATATACCGAAAGCTTGACATATAACAAAGAGTTTTCTTTGTAACAGCCCAGCTATTGACTGCAACCTCACGAATTAAATCGATTTATAGTTAATCCAGTCACTCTACGATCGCACTGGTCACTCTGTTTTTCGGGGCTCATATTTATATTGTTGTGGCAGGTATCCGGTCTACTTGACCGGGTACCTGAGTTATTTTCAGGTATCTTTCGTGACAACATGTCCTTCATGTTTATGGTAGTCTCTGCGATTCGTCTCGCTTGTTAAGGCAGTTGGGACGTTTTACAATTTCGATTATTTCCCGAATTATCCTGTCCTGAAGATTTTTTTCCGTAGCAATGGTCTTGGTGTTTTCAAAGCTTATTGTGTGGCCTGTTTCCTGGTGGTGTTAGAAGAGAGATGATGCTAAATCTGATTTGCGAACATCTAGTTCATGTTCATAGGCTCTGTTGGAAATGTTTCTATTGGTCTGGCCGATGTAAGTTCTGGGGCCGTTGGAACATGGTATTTCGTATATGCCCTGTGCTTCATTGCTTACCGTGTCCTTGGGTGTTCTTAACATAGTGAAGATTTGGTTGTTGCCTGTGAATACTGTCTTTACGTTATGTTTCTCCAGAATTTGGCTCACTTTATCAGTAACTCCATGGACGTAGGAAAGAAAAGCTTTTGTCTGGTTGGTCTGTTCCTGAAGTAACTCGTGGGGTGGGGTTTGTGTTTGTTGTCGTTGGATGGATCTTTGTATTTGGGAAACGGGATAGTCGTTTTGGTGAAGGGCGGCTGTGAGTTCGCATAGTTTCCTGGATCTGTTGTGGTTGTCAGTGAGTCTTATAGAGAACGATGTATGAGCGAATTCAGAACGGAATACAGCTGGGCAGGATGATGATGGGACTTGGCATTGAGGTAGCGGTTAGTATGGGTAGGTTTTCGGTAGACTGTTTGTGAGAAGGATTTGTTGGAATTTGTGATGAGAACGTCCAGGAAAGGAAGTGATTTATTATTTTCAAGTTCCATTGTGAACTTTAGGTCGGGGTATAAAGAGTTGATGTGGTTCAGGAATGCGTGAATATCATCGCATCCATGGGGCCATATATCGAAGACGTCATCCACGTATCGGAGCCAACACGTGGGTTTGAGATGAGACGTGTCAATGGCTCTGGTTTCGAAGTCCTCCATGTAGAGGTTTGCGAGGACTGGAGAGAGAGGAGAACCCATTAGGGCGCCTTTGACTTGTTTGTAACATTCGTCCTGGAAACGGAATTATGTGCTGGACATGCAGTGGCTGATGAGGTTGATCGTATCTTGTGGATACTGGGATATTTATGAAAATGGATGCTACGTCAAAGCTGACGTGGATGTCTGTTTGATGGATATTGAAGGATTGCAGAATTTCTATGAAGTGATAGTAGTTTCGGACATATGATGGGGAGTGTTCGGCTAGTGGTTGGAGATTATGTGTAAGATACTTGGCCAGGGCATGTGTGGGTGAACCAAATGCGCTCACGATGGGACGTTTGGGATGTTTTGTTTGTGTATTTTTGGAAGACCATACAAGCGGGGTGTACGAGAAAATTTCTCTCTTGGAATGAGAGCTTTCTTCCTCTCAGTGGGAATGTTGCATTTGGTAATGAGTGCTTTGGTTTTCTTTTCAAGGTATACGGTTGGGTCTCTAGGGGTTATTTGGTATTCCGAAGAGTCGAGTAATGCCGTCAACTTGTCGATGTAGTCTGTGGTATTGAGAACCACCGTGGCATTGCCTTTGTCTGCTGGAAGGATGACTATATCTGGGTTGTTGTTCAGGTTTTTGAGGGATTGTCTCTCAGCTGGGATAACAGTGGATTTCGGAACTTTCTGCTCTTCTTAATGTGGTAGCGATGATTGACGTGCTTCTTCAGCTAGGTTTTCAGGAAGGTGAGATGGTATGAAAACTAGCATCTGGAAGAGGAATCAAAGAGTATGAAAACGACCCGATTAGTTCATTTCGTTATCAGCAGAATCTTGGTTGGAAATGTAGCTAGCAACACCAATGGTGTTTCAAAATAGAATATGTTTTGAAATATGATTTTTCCGTTAACCAGCTGTCGCACTTCTATGAACAACAACCCCCAGAAGTCGAAACTGGTGCGAGCTAAGGACTAACGAGGTCTTACCTTTTACTTTCCCAGAGTTCATTACATAAACTTCGTGATTTTGCTGTTGTTGATTTGTCCATATTTTTGAAATTTTTGGAAAACATGGATCATCATGGAATTTCTGATTATGTATTGGTCGAATGGGTAGCTGTAATGTAAATTAAATCTGAATACTAGCTTTCGTCTCATTTTTGGTTTTCAACCCACTCATCGCGAAAAATATTCCGAATGTATACTTCTTCATGTTTGATGTACGTTCCTCTACATATTCCTAAATTTCTTTTTTTCCGATCTTTTGTAAGTCGAAGAGTTTTCCAGTTTTAATTGGCTTGCTTTGCCTTCGCCTCTGTTAGAATATGTACAGGGGTTGATTCAAGATAATGTGTTTTCTATGCTATTGTTGGTATAGTTCTCATTGCCCCTGTTATTTCTAAACAAGCGTCTATGCATCTTATCTAGTTGTTAGGAGTAGTCGCTCGTTCCATCTCTAGCCATTAGATCAAACAAGCCAATGTTGTCATGAATGTAAACACGATTGTGTACAGCTAGTTGCAGCTAGTTGTTTATGTAGGTACATCAAAACATTACCAAGATACCTTTGCCTTTCTTGTCATGTCTATAGGTACATTCCAGGTCGATTTGGGATCTAGTATCACTTTAAAAAATTCAATCTCACCTGATAATTATATATCCTCACCTCTGAATGTCCCTGTTACATGGTCATTTTGATAAATATTATTAAAGTCGATTCGGATTGGCTTATGTCGAACTCTTCTTTCTTGGTGCATCTTTTTACAATGTTCACAGCCTGCTGAATGTATTTACTCACTGGCATGGCCCAAGATGCCTAAGTCATCTGCAAAGCTTTATACTTCATATTCATTATGGTTCAGAAGACTCAGTAACTTGCCCATTATAAAGTTTTTATATCAGGTGGCTGTTAATTATTAATCTTAGCTAAAATTTAAAAGATTTCTTTATATCAGGCTAAATGACCGATTTTTGATAATTTTTGAAATTCGTCTTTCAGAGAGTCAAAAACAATACTTCATTTATTTTTTATCTGAGCAACTAATACAAATAAACGTCAATATAAATTAGTAGGCACAGGAATTCAAACAGTAACATTCTTCCCCCAGTAATTGTTCTAGTGCAGAAAATAACAATAACTCATTCTTCATGTCTTCTTTTCACGTCCGATACATAAAGTCTTGAAACAGGTCTTCTTAAAATGACTCCGTTAGCTAACTGAACGTTGACAATTCTGATTCGGTTGTTTTTTGCCAATGATTTCTTAGATTTCTATGAGAACAACATCGTTCTTTCGAATACTTGGTGTTTCTTGTTGCCATTTGCTTCGTTTTGTCAGATATGTAAGGTATTCATATGTCCACCTCTTACAAAATATATTTTATAGTTTTTGGGCTGCTTTCCATTTTGAGAGTAGGTTGCAATTTTCTTTTTCCAAGTCAACGCAAGACATTGCAGCATAAGAAGGTCCAATCAGAAAATGATTTGGAGTGAGTGGTTCAGAGTCGCTATAGTCCAGAGAAATGTGTGTCAGAGGTCGTGAGTTCACTATATTCTCTATTTCTGCTACAACAGTTCGTAAAACATATTCTTGAGGATATTTGGTTTGTGACATCTCTTTCGAAATTTTTTCAACAATCTGGATGAGACGTTCCCAGGCACCTTCCATATTTGGACTGCATGGAGGATTAAATTTCCAAGATATATTCTTCAGTGAGCAAAATGTTTTTGTCTCTTTCTGGTTCAGACTGTTCAACGATTCTTGGAGTTCACGTTGTGCTGATCTGAAGTTGAATCCATTATCACTGTAGAGTTCTTCTGGAAATCCTCTTCTTCACCCGAATTGTCTCAAAACATTTATGGAATTATCAGTAGAAAGATCATGAGCAATTTCTAAACGTACAGCTCTGGTGGCCATGCAGGTAAAAATTAAACCATAACGTTTTTCATGACTTCTTTTGACGTTACCATTATAGGTCCAAAATAATATACCTCTGTCCTGATGAATGGTCGTATTGTTCTCTCAAGTCGACAAGATGGCAGATGTCCCATAATTGGTATATTTGAAGTAGCTCTTCGATTTTTACATGTTTGACAATGTGCCCAAACTGATTTAACTGCTTGTCTAATACGTAAAATCCAAAATTTTTGTCTTAAATTCTAGACAACTTCTTGTCCATGATGATGGACTTGCTCGTGGTAATGATGAATGATGAGTCTGGTAATTTTATGTTCAGGGTCCAAAATTATTGGGTTTCTGAAATCTTCCCGCGCATCCACCATATTGTCTAGCCTTCCTCGAAAGGAAAGTAATCCATCTTCATCCATAGTACAAGGCAATGAATAAAATCTACTGCTTTTTTACAGAACAACGTCATCATTTAAACATTTGATCTCTTCGGAAAGTGTCTCTAATTGAATTTTCTTATATTACAACTTTTCTGCTGACATAATTTCCTCTTTTTCTAGTTCTTCCACTTTTCTGAAGAGATTCTTTAAGTTTTCATTCAAATTAACATGCCTTTTGGTAATCCTTTTCGTTCCAACTCCTTGTTTAGTTCTTTTAATGAATCTGAGCATCCAGCTAGTTGCTCTTAACAATTTTGTCCATTTTAAAAAATGTTCTGGGGTTGTAGTTGGAATAACAGTTTTATCAGAAGTCAAGAAAATATATTTCTTTTTTTTTATTCCAAAACTGTTTTGTCCATTATTCTTGGAGTTGTATTCTCAGGACCTTGGAGCCATCGACTATTTGAATGAAAATCCAAATCTTTTGGTAGCTTCATTCGCAACGTTATCATTGGAGCTGACACATATCCATTGATTTTCTTTGGTGAAGCTTTGTATTTCCCCCAAACGTTGAGACACAAAGACTTTATATCTATGTGCTTCCGATCTAATCCAGTATAACAGTGTTTTAGAGTCTGTCCAATGAATAACTTCTGATATTTTTAAGTCCAAATTATTGATCAAGTAGTGCCCCAAGCGAGCTCCCAACAATGCTGCTTGTAATTCCAACCTGGGTATCGAAACAGGTTGTTTCAAGGGGGTAACTCTTGCTTTTGCATTGACAAAAGCTACTTGTACCGAATATTCATTTTGGTAACGTAAATATGCTGCTGTAGCATATGCTCTTTCAGAAGCATCACAAAACAAATGCAGTTGAATTGTTGATTAATTTATTTCCAAAGTGGAATATAATCTTGGGATTTTAAAAGAAAATATTCTCTTGAGATCAGACAGTCAAAGTTACCATCTTTCATTGAGAATATCTGTAATTTCATCGTCCCACCCGAGTTTTATTTTCCAAATATCTTGTAGGAGGATTTTGCTCTGAATTGTGAAATTA
>NW_019292709.1:0-47232 GCF_000500325.1 Leptinotarsa decemlineata
ATAATCCCCACTCCTCCCCCACTCCCTTTTAGAAGTATAAAAGTAGGAATTATCTGTTGGAATATTCAGTTGATCAGCCACCTGCAACATGCAACCTGACTCAACTAGCGAACCATACAGCCTCCAAGAGCATCAGACCTCACTATTCGTCGATCCAACAGCGTGTCGTTCACCTCATAGGATGGCGCATGACAATGACATACCATCGGATTATCGATTGCAGGTGCAATTTGTTATCGTCAGTGATGAAGCGGACCTATCAGACAACGAATATCCAGACCTTAACGATTGGCGGGGTTCTGAATGGGATTCTGATAATGATAACCTATCATCCGTAGATAGCGATGATGATGACACTGACGGTGAGTCCGAGGAATTCGAGGATAGACCTCAACCATCTCCAATCCTCATCGAAGGTAGTCCTCCACCATCCCCCATCCTGATTGATGATGAAGTCCTTAATTCGGACGATATGTGATCGTTTCTTCATTTCTTTCACCCTTTCCTTTCCTTTCCTTCCACGGAGTACACACTTCAGTTCTACATCATTCTTCCACAATGTCGAGTACAGGACCCATCCAGGTACATGAAATAAATTCAACGTCCGATCATTTCAGTACAACCTTCGCTTAATTTCTGCAGCGCATCTATGATCTTCCTGATGATTTCCCTGAACGTATAGAACAAGGTATGCAAGAGGAAGTAGATGCAGAGTTTGAGATTGCTGTTGACGACTTAGACAATCTAGATGATTATGCGGATGATGTCATTAGTATATTATCTGATTCAGATGATTATGAGGACGACATCATTAGTATATCATCTGATTCAGATGATTATGAGGACGACATCATTAGTATATCATCTGATTCAGATAATAAAATAATATAACCACCAAAAACTCACGAAAAAACCACAAACGCGCGTAATGCTCCTTACTCTCGTACTAACTGAAGACCGGCGAACGAATGAATTTCCTTTGTGCAAATCGCATTTACCGACAAATCTCGGAAAATGTTTGGCGCGTTCGGCGCGACGTACTCGTACTCGCGCTGCGCGCTTTCTTCGTTCGGCCTGTTTTGTTGCAAATGAATAAGCACCTTAACATGCCTGCAAACGAAGGATCGCCACTAATCATTGTGCATTAGTAGGAGATTTGAGCCGGTTCTAAGCCCCCCCCACCACTATGACGTATCAATTGCTTTTTTATTGTTTAGTGAAGTCAAGGCGATGTGACCTTAAAGTGTCTGGTGCATAGATCGTTCAGATTTTTTGTTCCGGTTCTGAGTCTCCCCTCACCACTATGACGTATTAATTGCTTTTTGTTGTTGTTTAGTGAAGTCAAGGCGATGTGACCTTGAACTGTCTGGTGCATGGATCGTTCAGATTTTTTTTTTCATATGAGAGTTCATATGAGTGCCGAGTTCCATTGTTTACATGTTATTCTTTTACGAAATCAGGCAGAGAGTTATTGAATTATTGGAATCAGCTATCAGGGTTCACAAAATCATCAAAGTGAATATGGAAGTATTCGGGAGTTATATTCTGCAAACGCAAGACCTGAAGGGAACCAAATCATTCAACTCTCAGGATACAACAGTTGATCAATCTACTGATTTGAATTCCTCATTTGATGAATTTCGAAATGGTATTATCGCTCAAACTACAGAATTCCAGGAACGTGATTCAGGTAAGCATTTCTACCAAGTTTTAATTGGATGTATCAGTAACTTTGATTTGTATTCAAGGTTGGACTTGTGAAAAAATCATGTTTCTGGAGGTGAACATCAATAAATATAGCCCGCTCAGTGGATGTTCATATTTGAAGCTACCTGAATGTATCGAGCGTAGGAAGGCCGTGGTTAATGTCCGTAATGAAGATCAGCATTGTTTTGCATGGGCTATCACTTCAGCACTACATCCTGCAATCGATAGAAAGTCAGAAGTTTCATCATATCCACATTTCAATACTGTCATAGATGTAACAGGTATGAATTTTCCGGTAAATTTGAAAAATATTGTGGAATTTGAGGACAAGGATGATTTATCAGTTAATGTATATGGTTTAGAAAGTAAATTCGGGAAGGATAAAATAATGTATGGAATAATTGGACCATTACGTTACCCTCAGAGAAGACTTAGGAGACATGACAATTTGTTACTTATCACAGATGATTTCGGTCATAGTTTTTATGGTTGGATCAAAGATCTTTCAAGATTAATTTCAAGTCAATTATCGGCTCATTAGCATAAGAAATATTTTTGTGATGGATGTTCATTATATTTTTCTAATGAGCAATTACCATTACGTCATAAGATAAATGATTGTAATGACTTGAGTACTACAACACCATCAACCAATTTCAAAGTCAATAAATATGGGAAAATGGTGCCTGAAAATATACTAACGTTTGAAAACTTTGAGAAACAAATGAAGGTACCTTTTGCCGATTTTAAATCAGTACTTGAGCCGATTCAAACCACTAAGCCAAATCCTGAATACTCGTACTCGATCAAGACATTCAAACATGAGCCTTATTCATTTGCTTATTTGATAAAATGTTCATACAATGATGATTTGTCAAAATTTGGAAGAGGAACAGTTCACTTCTGCTACAAATTGTGGCATTTGTTCTGAACAATTCAATGATGGTGAAGTTAAAGTGAGGGATCATTGTCACCTCACAGGAAAAAAAGGGCCCCTGCAGCTCATTCATCATGTAATTTGAATTTTAAATCACCAAATTCAATTCCTATTATTTTTCACAATCTGAGTGAATATGATTGTCACTTATTCATTGAGGAATTCTATGAAAACAAAGATATAATGGATGTCATCCCACAAACTAATGAGAAATATATATCTTTTACAAAACATCTCTATTCACATTCCTATACGGATAAAGATGGTAGGGTGAAGAAGAATTATTTGAAAATGAGATTCATTGATAGTTTCAGTTCATGCCTGGTTCTTTGGAGAATTTAGGAACCAATTTAACATCTGATCAGTGTATCGAGATGCGCAAACATTTCCCACAAATTGAAAATTTCAATTTAATGAGAAAGAAAGGTGTATTTCCCTATAGTTTCGTTGATGATATCGACAAACTGAATCATCCATGACTTCCAACCAAAAATCAATTTTATGGTAAACTCAATTGTGAACATATATCAGATAATGATTATGGGAGAGCTCAATTTGTTTGGAATTTGTTCGAATGTCAGAATTTGGGTGAATACTCTGATTTATATTTAAAGTCAGATGTGTTAGTATTATGTGACATTTTTGAACACTTTAGAAATATATCTGTTGATAAATATAAATTGGATCCGGCACAATACTTCACCGCACCCGGATTATCATGGGATGCCATGTTGAAATATACTGATATTGAATTGGAATTACTAACTGACATTGTTATGGTTCACTTCTTTCAGAAAGGTATTCGTGGTGGAATCAGTCAATGTAGTGAAAGGAAACATAAAGCAAACAATAAATTTTCACCGAATTATAATCCAATTCATTTCATATTTGGATGCAACAAATCTATATGGTCACAGCATGTCACAATCATTACCAACAGGTGAACTTTCATAGTTAACACCTCATGAAATTCTCAATCTTGATATAATGAATGTTGATATTGATAGTCTATAGATATGTATTGGGAGTGGATATACATTATCCCCAAGAACTTCACGATAAACCATCCGATTTTCCATTCTTAGTTGAACGTTTGATCCCTCCATATGCAAAATCGAAAGTTCTCAAATTATTTTCAAATTTAAATGATGAAAGAAAATATATTGTTCACTATAGAAACTTACAGCAAGCTGTCAATCATGGTTTGATAGTGATGAACACACATAGAGTATTGAGGTTAGTATTACTTTTACCAAGGTACTTTGATGAATATAAAAATAATAAAAAATGTTATTTGTTTTACTCATATTTTTCACAACCAATTACTGCAAAGTATATGGCATAATGTAAATGAAAGAAATATCAGTTTGAAAAGAATCATCGTAAGGTGCACAATGTCAAAAACGATAGATAAGTTTGGTAGAAAGAGAAAATGGGGTGGTAATGTCATTCGAGGTCCTCCCGAGAATGGATTTAAATTAACAAAAGATGGTCATTATGACATGCAGAGGAAAATATTGAAAAATACAAGCGAACCAATTGACAAGAGTGATTGTGTAACTGTATCATATCTTGAGGGGGAAATTAATGGAAGAAAAGAGGTCATACTTCTGGCTCTACAAGCTGCAATACAATCCACAATTGGTAATGTTGCTCGCGATGCACGTCAAGCATTCGATGATAAAATTGCTGAGGCTTGGATAACTTTGGCTCGTAAATATGATAATCTTAAAAGCGATGTAGAAATGAAAATGTCTGACATAACAGCGTCTACAATGAAAAAATATGACGCTTCAGAACAGAAAGTTGTAGTTTTGGAGAAAAAACATAAACTCAAGTCATCAGATAGACTGGGATATCCAGGATTGGACATTAATCCAAATGTTAGAATATTAGATCCAAAACCAAAACCAACAGATGACGTATTAATTGAACGAATATGGGGAATGTATTCCGCGCGCGTTTTCCCGCATGATGGTAGGTTAGGTTAGATTACATTATGTTAGGTTAGGTTTATATACATGTTAGGTTAGGTTCATACATACGTTAATACATACGTTAGGTTAGGATAGATTAGGTTAGGTTACATTATGTTAGGTTAGGTTATATTATGTTAATTAAGGTTACATTATGTTAGGTTAGGTTCATACATACGTTTGGTTAGGTCCATACATACGTTAGGTTAGGATATATAAGGTTAGGTTAGGTTCATACATACGACGGGGGGGCTAACGGGCCACGCCCGTCACCACCTACTTTTCAGAGACCCTGCCCACTGCTCCGAAGCCCTGCCTACCGCCTTGAAGCCCCGCCCACCACCCCACCCTGAACTTCCAACACTTGCGCATGCACGCCCCCAGTGCAATGAAGAAGCAGAATTTTGAGTAAGTTAACAATATTATTTTTTCTTATAACAACTAACTTTGTGTTATTTTACATTTTCAGAATGGCATCCAACACACAGGAAATCAATAATGCTGTGGCATCGATCATGCCGGTGGTCAAGGAGAAGGCAGCAATGTCGAGCGGTAGGGGGCGCTCTCTCAGCCCTGAGTTATTCCAAGCGGACAGGGTTGTGAAGAAGGTCATTCATCAACCTACAGCAACTTCGAGCGGTAAGGGTCGATCTCTCAGCCCTGACTTATTCGAGGAGGAGGACAGGGTTGTTAAAAATGTCTGTCGACAACCTGCAGCTAGGTCTAGTCGTATTGAAAAGTACAGAGTTGCTTGCAATAAGACTAATCCTTATGCAGGTAGTTGGACGACCGCTCGTAAGAGCTTGAGACCCTCCACGCCGCCCGCAGCAGTAGTGGAAAAACCGAGGGCGCCTTCTTCGGAGGACACCATCGTATTGACCCCGTTAGCGGTGCCGCTTTCGCCGCTGCCAGCAACACCAGCGAATCCTGAAGTGTTGGTGCCGCAAGTGCCAGTGCGACAGTCTATTGTAGAGGATAGTGGAAGGTTGAAAACTTTCCTACAGAGGTGTAGGGAAGCAAAACAAGCTTCCCGATCTAGTGAGGCCGCGTTGGTTACCATGAACCGGCAAAAGGCTGAAATAGTTAACCGATGGAGACAATCAGAAAAAGAAATGGACGAAATAGATCGGAATTATGCATCTCTGCAGGAAAGGTATGAAGCAGAGACCTCTTCGATAGAGCGGTACAAAAAATTAGTGACAATTTTGGACACTTTTTTCGTAGATTCAGTGTAAATATAAGATTAGTTTTAGGTTAGTTAGGAATATTTAATCATGGAAGTCTCAAGTTTATATTTGTAATTGTAGGAAAAAAAAGAATATATTTTCGGAGGCTGAAATTTTGTATGTAGGTTCGTTTTATGTTGTAAATGTGCAATAAGAAAGAATTTTTGAATACTAATTCCAACTGGGGCACCAGCGTGGGGGAAAAATACGCGTTCATGAAATAAAATTACATTTTCATTACTGTTTCTCCGTACCGCTATATTTTTGGAGGCCGAAATTTTGTATGTAGATTCGCTTTATGTTGCAGATGTGCAAAAAGAAAGGATTTTCGAATATTTCCACTGGAGTGCCGCCGTTGGGATAAAATGGGAGCGTTTTATATGAAAATTACCCTTTCATTACTGTTTCTCCGTACCGCTATATTTTAGGAAGATGAAATTTTACACCTTTCCATCACTGTTTCTCCATACCGGTATATTTTCGGACGTTGAAATTTTGTATGTAGGTTCGTTTTATGTTGTATGTGCAATAAGAAATTATTTTCAAATACTCATTCCAACTGAGGGAAACAGGTGCGTTCGTGAAATAAAGTTACATTTTCATTATTGTTTCTACATACCGCTGTATTTTTGGAGGCTGAAACTTTGTAGTTCCTTTTCATGTTGTAGATGTACACTGAGAAATGATTTCCAAATATTCCAACGAAGTTACCTTTTCAGCACTGTTTCTTCATACCGGTATATTTTTGGAGGTTGAAATATTGTATGTAGGTTCGTTTTATGTTATAGATGTGCAATAAGAAAGGATTTTTAAATACTCTTTCCAACTGGAGTATAGTCGAAGTAACTGATATAGAAATTCTTAAAGCTATCGGTGAACTCAAAGGCCAAAAAAAACAATACAATAATGCCGCTACGAATTAGTCCACGTAGACTGAAGAACTGGCGGTGCGTATTGGATAATTTTTACTAACCGAGATTTATGATTGGCTGGAGAGTCATAAAATAAAATTTGAAGTCATGTTACGGAGACCAATAGAATGTAGCGATGAGTACCGCCGTGGTGTCGTCAATGTTCAGTTCAGGAACTGATCGAGATTTTAGTGTTAAAATTCGATATAGGTGAAGGTATAATTACTTGAAATTTTTGTTGATTGTTTAAAATGTGGCGGCCTTGGACAAGTACTAATAGTAATAACGAGTACAATAACAACACAGACTTAAACACAGAGAGTATGTTTCAATGTATATAAGAATCTACATATCGAGTTTGCTTTCGAGGGAAAAAAATTATTACAAGCAACATCAGATTTGACCGAAATTCCTTTCTCAACTGTACGTAAAATATACAAAAACAAACCTTATGAACGCAAGACGAGATGTGATGCGGGATTACCAAAACCATTAGATGTTCATCTAATGAAATCATAAAAATATACGACTGTTACAAAAGCAATGAGATTCCTTCAATTGATGTCATAAGGAAGAAATTGACGACTTCCGGCCATAACGAGAGCTGCTGTGACAAAACTCTTCAGAATTGGATAAAGAAAATAGGATTTAAATTTTCCGAATCATTTTTCGTATTCATAATGCTCTTTTTAAATTATAGCTCAATTTGCTGATGAAGTGACCTCTACAATATTCAGTGATCGAATAAGTTTGAATAACAAGATCATGGATATATAAAACTATCGAATCCTTTGCAATATCTACCTTCATCTATTTTTCTGTCCTTATCAATGACTAGAAATCCATATTGGTCCTCCCAGCATTTAACACACATCAATTGGAATTGTTCAAATGTTACATCGGGTGATACATGATCTGAATAAATATGGTGTAAATTCGTCTCATCTTGTTTGAACATTATAATGAAATTGGTATTGTCACGCACTGATTGTCTGGGTACCCTTGAATATGTCTGTGCGAGATAAAAACAATCAACATCCTTATGACGTCCCATACAGAAATATGATATAATAATATCATATTGCCATGGCATTCGTCTTTCCCCAATTTGAAGGTCCTATAATGAGTCCTCGAACTGATGATGGAAGTAGTGGACCATGTCTGAAAATCCTTTGTCCATTCAATCCACACCCGAATTTCTCATCTAGATTATCTACAGCAAACTTTTTTTTCTGTTTTACAATGCGCATCGTGCCGTGGTTGGAGACTATATAAATGTTATTAGCTTATTCATTTCAATGTGTACCATCAAACGATACGGACGTATTGAAAGTGATCGTGGAATTAAAAGAGGTTGTGGTTTTGTTAATGATTTAATAAACAAACTTCCTTTCGAATTACATCTACCCGGAGGTTATCAATACTGTAGACCGGGTACAAAACTGAAACAACGTTTAACTAGCAACGGTCCTGGAATCAATAAATTAGATATTGAATGCAAAAAACACGATATTCAATATTCTAAGCATCCATCCGAGCTTGCAGCAAGACATTTAGCCGACAAAGAACTCGAATACAGCGCTTGGGATAGGGTTAAATCAAAGGACGCGAGTATTGGGGAAAGAGCAGCTGCATTACTTGTCACCAACATTATGAAAACAAAAAGACATATGGGCATGAGTTGTAGCAGCAATAAGAAAAAAAGTGAGAGGAAACAAAAATAAAAATAGAAAAGTCGCATTTGGTGCCGGGATAGTCCATTAAGTGCGAAATGTATTGAAGAAAGCTGGTGGGAATCAATTTGTGACGAATAATAGCAAAAAAGCTATCACTGTGGCATTGCAGGCGGCACGTAAATACCTTAAAGCTGCCGGTGGAAAGAAGAAAATCCGCACACCACGCATAATTCCTGTTCCCAAGATCGGTGGACTTTTACCATTGATACCAATTTTTGCTGGACTATCCGCACTAGGAAGTTTGGCGGGAGCCGCTGCTGGTATTACCAAGGCCGTGAATTCGGCAAAAGCCAGCAGAGCGGCTTTAATGGAAGCCAATCGTCACAATAAAACCATGGAGGCTGTAGCATTAGGCAAACGCGGAAGTGGAATATATCTCAAACCATACCGTAAAGGTTTAGGACTATATTTAAAACCATACAAAGCCACAAACAAAACAAAAAACTAATTGAACCCCTACCTCAGAGGCCTCTTACTGATCTCGATCTCAGTTATTATGCACAAAAAATGAAAATTCCACATTTTCGTGGTGTTTTTATGCGTGATAGATTACCATCTTCAGGTCCAAAACAAAACGAGACAGCTATTGTTAATTTAGATGGAATAAGTGGACCAGGAACACATTGGGTGGCATATAAAAAATGCGGGAAAGAAGTCGCATATTTCGATAGTTTTGGAGATCTACCCCCACCATTGGAATTGATTCGATTCCTTCGAGAATGTTCGAATGTAAAAATCAAATGAAACTATGATCGTCAACAGAAACTTAATACACAGTGGTCACTTGTGCTTACAGTTTCTCTATGAATAATTTTCCAAATAAAAATGGATACAATACCAAAACTGGACCGGGAGGCTATCAAGGAAATGGGGTTTTCACTAAGAATGTTTTCAAAACATGGTACCTTGAAAAAAATTGATAAAGTGATGCTTGCAAATATGCCCAAGGAAGTGATACTTGCATGTGTTGCACTTGAGATTGCATATGTTTGGGAAAAGTTTCTCAAACATCTACAAGATGACATCGATATAATGAAACATAGATATTGTTATGAACACCACCTCGATGGAAATTTAGATTCGGATGTTAATGATGGTCCTATACCTCGAAAATCTGTGTTGTATTTGTAATATAGAGGATGTGAATATCTCGAGCTACAAGCTGTCGGGACAAGTGTCTTGAGTGCGGATTTTTTTCCACCAGTTGAATTGGATAGGAAGAGCCGTTATGGATTAGAACATTTGGGATTCTATGGATGCAATACAATCAATAATATAACTGAAGCTAATAATTTAGTGAGTTTCAAAACCAGTAATGACAACTCATCAATACTCCAAAAGTTTACAATTGAAACTCCATGTGGTACTTATGAAATAGAAGAGATCAATGTCGTCATACAGAAACATATCATGTTCAAATTTTTTCATGATAAAAAAACAATTGATATCGTTGTAGATGATATTTTCTATCTACACGCCAATAATAATACATTCAATTGTGAAATGCGATCTAAATATGAAATTGATCTGACACATCCAAATTCTATAGCAGAAATGATGGGGTTCGCTCATGGCATATTTCCACCAGATCAGATACATGAATCCTCATTACCAGTAAACATTACAACTGTGAGACTTATCCGCTTAGATTGCAATATAATATCTGGTTAATATATAAATGGTGAAGAATCTCACATTCTTTTCTCATTCGATATTGATGTTGAACCTGGCTACAATCTTACTAAAGAACCACACAGTATTATATATATGCCTGTCAGTCCAGAAGGTCGTCAATTGATTCATAACATTACAGTGCGTATTTTGGATGAAAAAAATAACCTTATCGATTTTGGAAGTGAAGAAGAGATTTTCATTATTTTGGAATTGAAGAAAATCGAATAACTAGTGTTATGGGTTTCATTTAAAATAGACAAAATGGTATTGAACAATCCCAAACCAAAACGAGCTGCACTATCGAAAAGAAAAGTGTGCATAAAAAGAAAAGTGCATAAAAAAAGCTCATTTCACAAGTGTATGCTAAACAGTTAGCACATAACGCTCTGTCTGAGGGTGATCCTAAATTTTTGAAATTGATTGGATTGAAAGTGCGAAAATAACAATGGTGCTCGAAACAAACAGTGAAAAGTTGAATATATTCAATGAACCAGTGCTCGATCATTCTCTCATAAGTTTACATGAGCACACATATAAGCCTTATGGATCACCGCTATTCAGGATTTCGAATGAAATTAGAATTGCAATCAATAATCAAGATGTTATACTAGATATTGCCGAGAGCTTCATTCACATAGAAGGTGAATTCACCCCCAAAATGTAACGAAAACATGCTATCTCTCGAATAATGCAATTGTATTTCTCTTTGATCAAATCCGTTACTAAATATGTGGTGAACAAGTGGCTGTTGTTAGAAAACCTGGGATAACATCTACAATGAAAACCATGATATCATTTGGACTATCACAGATGTCAACATTATTGACATCTGGTTGGGGACTTTCACAATTGAAGCAAGATATCTTGGATACAAACAGTCATGTTTTTAGTGGAAAACTACCACTGAAATATTTGATGGGTTTTGCTGAAGATTACAACAAAAGTATCTTGAATGCCAAACAGGAATTGATTTTGATTATCGCTCGATCACTCAAAAACTCATATATAGGTGAGGTTGATGCTGATTTGGAAATGAATAAAATCGAATGGAAAATAAGACATATTGTACCAGATGATAAACACAAGCTCAAACTTTTGAGTAGAATAAACAAAAGCGGTCTGAATGCCAAAATCAAGTTGGCTTGTCGTATGTGGAACCTCTATGAAATATCATCATTACGTGGGACTTCTTCGGACATATGGGCCATCAAAACAACTAACGCTCTGGAAACTCCTCGTTTTGTCATCATCGCATTCCAAAGTACTACCACATCTGAAGATGTGGTAGTAGGATATTACAAAATTCAAAACTGCTGATATCAATAGTAATCGAGTATACTTGAATTCTGAAGTTCATCCATATAAGCGTTGGAATTTGAATTTCGATAAAAAATTTGATGGTCCTGCGTATTATGCTTTTGAGAGTTTCCAGCGAAATTATTATGATAAAGATATGAGTGAACCTCTGATGGACATTGGAAAATTCAGAGAGAATCCACTATTCGTCATCGATTGTTCCCATCAACCGAATGCAACAAAATCATCAACTATTGATATAAAAAATAACACTGTACCAATTGCTAACTGCTGCAGATATATTCGTCATCGCTAGTTGCTACCCACTAGAGATGCTTGACGTCACAGCCAAGCCCACCTCCCAACTGGATGTGATAACAAATGTCGATACGAACAGGCAGCGGTCGTTGTGCTCTCGGAAAGGACAGACGTTAGCACAGTCCTCGGACGCCTGCGTGTCACCATCGATAGCGAGGCTAGAGCGATGCGTTACGTCACAGCCTTCACTGCATCGAGAAATGTGAAGGCAGACCGATGAATACGCATTACTCAGCCACACGTCGTGGAGTGAATATCTTGCTCTCTCACCGTTGAACGGTTGCTGCTGCTGTGACGTCACACCACTACTAACTTAGTGGGCTCACACCGATGGAACATTCATTACGTTGAGGATCTTCGAAGTATGCAGACGTATGTTTGTACATAGACAAGCACATGATGAAACCCTGTAGTGTGCATTCTCCCTCACATACATACACACACACACACACATACAATCTCATATGAAAAAAAAATCTGAACGATCCACTTCAAGGTCACATCGCCTTGACTTCACTAAACAACAAAAAAGCAATTAATACGTCATAGTGGTGAGGGGAGACTCAGAACCGGAAAAAAAATTCTGAACGATCCATGCACCAGACACTTGAAGGTCACATCGCCTTGACTTCACTAAACAACAACAAAAAAAAAGCAATTAATACGTCATAGTGGTGGAGGGAAGCTTAGAACCGGCTCAAATCTCCTACTTGCATTGCGGAGGAAGTAAAGGATGGGTTCCGAACTCTTTGAAATCATGTGGAAAAAACTTGAGGACTGTTGACTATCATAAGGACATTGAAGCTAATATTTTTGTGGAATGGTTTGAAAACACATCGGTCCCAAATTTGGATGCGAATAGGGTAATAGTTCTTGACAACGCTTCCTATCATCCGCGACAGCTCATCAAAGTACCGAATAAAAATTCGAGAAAAGATGAAATACAAAGGTTTTTAATGGATAACGATACCAATAACTAACTACTTGAAGTTTTAGACAGAAACATTTGAAAAAGTGTATGCCCTTGAGAGTGTTGCTGAAAAGTATGGACACACCATATTGAGACTTCCTCCTATTTTTGTGTTTTCAATCCCATCGAATTGATTTGGAAAATATTGAAACAAATCATCAGGCGTAAAAATTATTTTACAAAATTTGATAAGAAGGTGGAAATAAAATCATTATTGATTTTAATGACGATTGTGATAGTGGAACGAAGAATATGGAAATGTATTATCAGAAGCTTTCGAATAAAGTTAGTGAAGTATTATTGAAGCGATAGATTGTATATATATATATTTATATATATANTATTGTAGATGTGCAATTAGGAAGGATTTTCAAATATTCGAACTGGAGCACCAGTCGTGAGGGAAAAAGGCGCGACCGTAAAACAAAATTATCTTTTCATCACTGTTTCTCCATGTCCTTAAATTTGTCATGGCTGAATTTATATTTTTCGTATAAGCATTACAACTGTGCGAAGTCGGCGCTGGTCACTGGTTTGTCAATAATAGCCGACTGACTTGCATCAATAATACGTCGCGTGTTTTTTTAATTCATTGAAATTCAGAATAACGATTCAATAGGAATTAAAAATGTTTCATCATACCGATGAATTTTGTTTATGATCTTTCTAGATCTTGAGGTTATGTGAATCAGTGAAGTGTAGCAATTAATTTTTCTTTCGATCTGTTGTATCTATTGTGTTGGTGAGTTTTATATTCATTTGAGTATTCCCCAAGAGTTACGTATGATTCGAAAATAATAACACCTAGATGTTAATTACTTCTCGACTGTCAGTTTTATCGCTGTCAGTTCAATCGAAGTAACGTTTTATCACCATGTCTTCATTTTTTTCATAACTTTATCGGTTTGAAGGAAATAGTCGACATATATCCACTCGAAGTACCTACTGGTTGGATTATTTATATAACAGTCAATCTTTTCTCCATATTTCCAGTATGGATCACTTTGAAATAACAAAAATCAAACACAGTAACACTATTATTACCTATATTGAATTAAGGTGTAGCAAAAGATGATTTTGTTTTCTATTATGGCTACATTCTGGCAAACAGCTTCTAACTAAGAATTTATGACAATGGATATTTAGCACCCCACGTTTTTTACAACAAAATTATTTTTTGTGAATAGATTCATTCTGATTTCAGACTTATTGAAAGTCATTAGTTACATCAAGCCATAGGACTTATTATCGATGTTGAACACAATCTTANATATATGCGTATGTGCTCACACAAAGACTATGTGAGAGAATTATTTGATGCTGTCAATCCTGGTTAGAATAATGGAATAATGTTATGATATTATTGTATTGCCACCAATTCTTGATAAATGTACAAAGTTTAAAATACATCTGTCCGTTTGAAGTTAATCAAAATCGAGTCTGAAAGAGTCAGTTGCAAACAAAAAAACATACAAGTGAAGCTAATAAAAGCGTGTTGAAAAGTAAGCACGACTTGAAGACATCTTTATCTTATTTTAAATAATTTTTCCGATATGAATCATGTCAATTTTCACTCTTGGTTGATTTGACAATAATGAATTCAGATCATTCACTAAGAAAATTCGATAATATACCTTATTGATGGGATCTTATCATACTCATAAGTTATATACAGTGTGTAAAAGCCAAATGGAATGAATTCATTATTTCGGTTACGGTACATATTTTAACAAATTCTCGAAAAAAGTTTAATTCAAATTATAATTTGACATACTTTAACGTAAAAATGCTACCCCTACCTTCAACCCCCGTCAAATGACAACTACAACCCCCAATTTTTTGAGTAGGAAGTATAGGCTTGTGATATATCGTTATAAATTTCTCTCCATTCTCCATTCAAAAATGTTATCGCTTTCAAGTTTTTTGCAACAACTAAGATATAATAAATTGAAATCATATGGTTACTGAAATTCGATAATATACAGTCAAAACTCATTCCATGTTGAGGCATCGATAATAAGAAAGTAAGCAGAAAAAAAGGTAATAAGAAATAGCAATGTTCTTTTTAGATGGTATCCTTTAAAACACTGTAAATCATTCCCGTGGCAACGTTAGTTTAAAACGCCTTAACAACTTGTTTTGTATATTACAACAATAGTTGTCAGTATTTCAATTTAAGTTTAAAGTTCGTTAACTTCAAGTCTGACAAATGGTCGAGTGGAGAGGCATCCACTACATTCAATGTTAGCCATACATCGAAAGTAAACATATTGAAAGAAAATAAAATGCATCCCTATGAAATGATACCAACTAAGGAGCTCAAGAAAGATGATTTTGATAGAAGAACTTATTTTTGTTAGTAACTGATGGATATGTTGGATAAAAATATCATCTGATTAAAAGACGTTATGTTTTCTGATGAGAGTACCTTGTCTCTTTACGGTCATGCTGATGATATTGGTCATCCTCACTGGATGAGAGAAGAACACACGCAATACCTTTAAAAGGTCAATGGAGATTAAAGGTTGAAGAATGTCAAATTATAATTTACATTTGACTAGTTTCGGGATTGTTTTTAAAATATGTACCGAAATAATGAATTCATTCCATTTGGCTTTCACACATTGTCTTCTCACTTTTTTTTAATGAATATGGAAACTATTTTTGAATTCATATTTATATAAACTTACATTGATAAATTTGAAGTTGTATTTTTGCAAATCAGTATTGACTTCGTCGGAAATGTGAGTGATCATTCTTCGGTTACATTTTCCAGCACTCAAAAATAAATGTTGAAATCTTTGCCACTTTCATCATTCAACGAAAAATTTGTGTTTTGAATAACACATTGAATAACATCATTCGCAGTATTCCACTTTGGCTTTTGTGAGTTGGAACCAAAGACCAAGAACAAAGCTTTCGTGATTCTCAACATCGATAGTGCTAAGCTGAACCACGAATGCATTGGTGAACTCAACTGTTTAAATTGAAAGGGTATATTTTTAGGAGAGATTGATTTTTGAGAAAGAAGGCCAAAACCTTTCTTTCCCAATCATTATATAAAATCGACAGACGATTCAATTCACAAGTATTAAAGATGAATGAGGCTTTGTTTTGAAGTATTGACTTCGTCGGAAATGTGAGTGATCATTCTTCGGTTACATTTTCCAGCACTCAAAAATAAATGTTGAAATCTTTGCCACTTTCATCATTTAACGAAAAATTTGTGTTTTGAATAACACATTAAATAACATCATTCGCAGTATTCCACTTTGGCTTTTGTGAGTTGGAACAAAGCTTTCGTGAATCAACATCGATAGTGCTAAGCTGAACCACGAATGCATTGGTGAACTCAACTGTATTAATTGGAAGGGTATATTTTTAGGAGAGATTGATTTTTGGGAAAGAAGGCCAAAACCTTTCTTTCCCAATCATTATATAAAATCGACAGACGATTCAATCCACAAGTATTGAAGATGAATGAGGCTTTGTTTTGATGCTGTGGTTTTATCTAGTTGCTTTGCGTGTAAGCTGCACTGAAAGGCAGAGGATGAATTGACTCTGCAACGGACCGCCTTAGGAAGTCTTTTTTATCTTTGATACTCTGGATTTAGTCTTCTATTATTTCCAGTGAAATCGGCTTCGTAAGGAAGATGTTATTGCCTTCACATTCTCCGATTTTTTTGATGAAGAATTGTCAATTTCTGACATGAATAACTCAAATAACTCCATACAAGGTACAATAAAATTTTGGGTACGAAGACGAAATGATGAGGTTTCTTATTGATAATGTATTCAGTCAATAGGAAATAATGTTTGTAACAACAGTTACGGTAAATCGTACATCTTCATTCTGTACACAGTTCTCGTGCCCACGTTGAATCCGACTTAATCACTAATACCATCTGCTACACTTACTGTATACGCTTGATTAGAACATACTCGCGTAGCGTCCAGTCCGTTGTGCTTTCCTTATTGGCACGTAAATTCAATTTCAACACCGAAATTCTACTAATTGTTTTCAGTAATTAGTAGGCTGTCTCCAGAACAGTATCCCAACGCATGACGCATACTAATGAGAGCTCGTCATCTTGTCACTGACCATAAGGTAGACCATTTCTGGAAACCCTAGATTATGTGATGAAAATTAAGTGATTTCATGTAATGAATTTCCGTTGTTAGCAAGACAGAACCAATCCTAAAACAAAAAATGAAGTTTGCAAAATTGTGAACCCTTAATTGATTGAAATATCAAGTTTTCAATATGGAGAGATGGAGAAGTCTCCATTCTCATTATCTAAGCGATTCGGAGTTTTTTACAATGATCATAGAATCAATTTCTGGCCTTGAGTATGTGACCTCAAATTTCAACATTCTAACCCCAAGTCACTACTATTATAATTAGTAACGTTATCATTAGATTGTGACACTATAGTGATTCAACAGGATGATAGTCAATAAACGCTGAGCTGTTTAAATTACAACCTACATAAAAATCTCTTCACTATAAATGTCGACTGGGAAGACTCTGAACTGAACTGAACTGAAAACTAATTCCACCTATGTGTGCTACCTGGAGTAATATCACGATTTCAACATTAACTACGACGTACTCTACACAGAAATAGAAGGACATCAATTGAGTCTGCTGGAGTTTCTGAAAATCTGGAAATCAAATTCCCATTGAACGACCAACAAGAGACCAACCATTCTCCGTAGTTAAACTTTTTTTTAATGCTAAGAATGATTCATGTTCTGAAATTNGTATTAAAAGATGATGTTCACAAAGTAGCGTGTTGAAAATAATTTTAACACGATTTTTCCGTCCAAATAGCAATAAACAAAACATAATTATTCAATTTTCAAGAAAGTTTTATAATGAACAATAGAAGAAACTTTGGATGGAAATGAAAAACCGACGTGTTCGAAATGCAGGGAAAGGAGAAAATGCACAAAGTCCCTATCAATCCACAAGTTTCCCCATATTTTAGTTATACATTCAAAAAGATTATCTCCAACGGAAAGATTTAAAGGCAAATTGAATGCTGTCATCGAATTTCGTCTAGAAGGATTGGATATGGACAATTTTACAGCAGAAAATGTGGCTACTTGTTGTTATAATCTATATGCACTTTTAGATCAAAGGGTTAGTAACAGAGGGCATTATACAGCATATACCCGTATATCGACGCCGATCACCGGTAGGCATGTGTGTCAGGTTCCGTTCCCACATGTGGTTCACTATTGGAATTTGGACGACCGGTATAATATCGGCCGTCCAAAATCGGTGTGTGTGCAATTAGGCTCAGAATTAAAATTCATTGCTTTCTTGAGCAAAAATGTGTATTTGTCATTGTTTCAGAATGGTGTGAAATATCACATTATATCGTCCGAATAGTGAGTATATATTTATTAAAAATGCACACTCAGGGAAAAGTAAGTTATTCATCACTTAAGCAGGGTCGAATCCACAGGAATCCCGTTTTGTCGAATATATCCTTCAAACCCTCGCCCCGGAAATATTACCGAGCTCACGGATAAAGTAGACATAACTTCCTGGTGAACTTCACAATCCTGCTGACCAAACATGAAATCTAGGTTAATACACAAGATGCCAAAGTTGTGGATTCCATTACTTTCGTGTTATCCGAGGTTATACCAAATTCGGTATGCATATGTTTGGATAGTTGAGAATGTACAAGGTCTCTTCGAAAAGTAGGTGAAGTTTAATTTTTTTTTTCAATTTCTCCACCAATTTCTATTTCGTCCCAGTAAGTAATTCCCCTCAGATATGTTCCCGCGATTTTTTAAATCTTCGAAACAGTTCTGATATGCACTTTTTGGTATGTCCTTGAGCTCTCTCAGGGATTCGGTTTTTATCTATCCAATCATCGCACAACGCCGCCCTTTCATGGTTCAATCTTGGGAACAAGAAGAGTCAACCTAAGGTAGTGATTCACAACCATTGAATTCAAATAGTTAATGAGTAGCATTATATCCAGAGATAACTAGTAGAGTGATTTAATTGTAAAACATTGAGTATAATATGAAATAGATCTCAATATGCGTAATTCAACCTCTTATTTCTTCTTTTCAGTAGTGGAATACAGTACAAATGAATGAATTTTCTGACCGCAAAAAAAATACATTACACGCTACGAATAAACATCGAATCAAAACTCTGGAAACTGATCAGACTTAAAGTTTAATGGAAACTGTGAAAGTTAAAGATTTTCAAAAGCAAAAACATATTTCAAGATACCTACACATACCAGGAGTTTGCATGATAGAATAAGAGTTTTGGCTTTCTCCTTCTCCATTTTTTCAAAAAATTAACTCTATACAAAAATGTGTAGATCATGCAAAGAATGAATGTCATTTCGTACTGTCATCGATAACATAAGTAGATCAAATTCATTAGTGACATAAAGTCGTAATTTTATGAATGAATTGAGAGCTTCATGCAGATTTGGTGCTAAAGAGNTGGAAAATAAAAAAATATGTAAGACAACATATCACCAAAAAAACGATTTGAGTATATGAATTTCATAACACATTTCAGTTCCAAATAAATGAAAATTTGAAAACATTAGTTTTTTTTTAAACACCTGATTATGGTCCATTTTCAAAAGGTGTGCTGTAATAAATCCTCAAAAACGAATTATATGCTGAATTTTCAGACAGCAATGAATAAAAAAAATTTTAATCATTTTCGAATTTCTCGAACGTTTGACGCTGGTGATACCAATTTCCTAGGAAAGGTGTTTTATATTATATTTTGCAACCTTCTATTATAGAAAAATAAATTAGTTTTGATGTGTTGTTATACTTTTTTTTGTTTTCTGAACAATTTCTGCTGAAACATAATGTTTCTTCTTTAAATGAAAAATGAAATGACACTCATTTAAAATTGTTATTTAATGTCGAGTGCTAAATATGGCGTCATATACGTTACTGTACAACGCTATAATGCTACAATGCTATGTTTGCAAAAAACATTCACAAAATGCTCAATAATTGCGTTCACAGAATGCAATTATTAAGCTTGAAAATTACCAATGACACCTGAAGGTGGCCCAACGTCGGATACCGCCGAGATTTTGAAGTGTGGGAATAAGGCGCAAAGTACCCTGTTTCCTCTTCGTACCACCAAAAATGGACAAAACTTGGGCGGCATAAGACTCAGTCATTCCAAAATAAACCAAAGCATAGTTTGGAAAAAAAATTCCAATGAAAATAGTAAGTGTATTATATTATTGGAGCTCATTGGTCAGGAAAGCTCAGGAAAGGAAAGGTTATACTGTCTAGATAAAACTTGGTTGAATAAAAAACACACGGTGTAAAAATACACTATAAAAAAAACAAAACACGAGCACTACAGAAAAATCCCTAAGGCGCTGTAAGAGCGGTGCCTTTGCGAAAGAAGTAATTCACATTGGATTTGAATCGCTGAAGATCAAATCCATTTCCGCTCTTGGTGGAATCAAATGTGACAAGTCACTTGAATACTTCCGGTGAAAGTATATATAGAAGAGAGACAAATCTTCAATATTTCTTCGATAATCCAGACTATCAAATTTGCAAGTGATGTTCGCGTCTCCAATCAGGCGAATGGCTCTTTTCTGGATGGAATCCAGCAGTTTCAGGGTATGCTTAGGGACGGAGCTCCATATATGAGAAGAGTTGCTGAGGTGGGTACAATTTTCTGGTTCGGAACAGTGTTCCAGGTTTTTGAAAAGCGGCTTTTGCAATTGCACTGCCAAGACATATTAGTATCCATTTTAATCCCCAACAAACTTATCGAAGCAGAAAGTTGAATTATCTGACCTGACATTATTATATTCGGTTCGGATACATTTATCTTTTTGGAGAAAACCGATAAATGGGTTTTTGCGGCATTGAATTGAACCTTGTTATTTTCACCCCAATTTGAAATAACTTCTAGATCCTTATTAGGATGAGCAACCTCCTGCTGCCAGTGAAGATGTGTATTCGTCATCGATGTTCTGAAATCCAAATGAATTAACGAGACAAGTGTGCCTTCGTCAACAAAGCAATATATTGGATTCTTGTTTTTTTTCAAAAAGGTTGTTGGTATACAACAAAAAGGGAGTTGAAAGTATTCGAAAGATATCTGTCGACGGCCACTTGCACGGGAAGTTCTTTCAGGAAACTGAAGAGCCCTACACAAATTCGATTTGACAAGCCATAGCATAGAAGTTTGGCCAGCAAACCCTCATGCCATACACAGTCAAATGCCTTAGAAATATCGAGCGCAACAGCTCTTGACTTTCCATGTTTCTCGGTTGCGTTATTCCAAATATGGGTGACATACGATAGAAGGTTGCCTGTTGATTTTTCTTTCCGAAAACCATATTGACGATCGGTCAAGGTGTTAGAGCCTTTCAAATATTCAAGGGTGTGATGGTTTACGACATTATCCATAATTTTTGATATCACTGATAGCAAAGCGACTGATCTATAGTTATTTGGAAGATTTTTCTTGCACTTTTTGGGAATAAACTGAACGCGAGCAATCTTCTAACAGAGAGGAAAACTCCCTTCTTGTAAAACAGGTTGAGAAGTCGGCAAAATACTGGTGTGAGTTCCTTTGCGCACCTTTTGAGTACGATGACGGATATCTCATCAGGACCAGATGCTTCGTTGATATTGAGCTGTTTCTGAATTCGACTAACGATGTCGAAAAGTAATTCCCGGCATTGTGGATTCTAGTGTGGAATAGTGGGTGGTACCTTTCCCAGAATATCGATTGTGGAGTGGGACGGAAATTGTTTGGCTAGTAGATTTGCTTCTTCTATGGCTGTTGTTGCAATTGAATTATCGGCTTGTGTATCGGTGAAATTGTGGATTTCGTAAAGTTTTGATTAACAGCTTCAATTAATGACCAGAAAGATTTGGACCAGTTGGTATTAGCAAGCAGTTCATCCCTAATTATCTGATTGTGGAGTTCTTTGCTTAGGGTTTATCCTCAGTTTTCAGCTGTTGCGGGCATTAAAGAACCTAGTTCGTTTTTTGGCACTGGGATTTTTGCGCCACTGCCGGTAGGCAATATTTTCGAAGGGGACAGCTTGCTGGCAAGCCATGTTGATCCAAGGTTTACCGTTAGAAGTTCGTTTCATTGAAAAAGGAATGTATGCAACCATGAATGATGTACTTCTGTGATCTCAGGAGCACAATTAGATGGATTTCTAGAGCTGAAAAAAACATCTAGCCAGAGGAAATTCTGGAAATAGTTTTGAAGTTCGTCCTACTCAGTGACACTGCCAAAATGCAAACATCCTCAGTCAGCAGCAGGAAGCATAATCCACTGGTTTTACTGTATCTTCAGGTAAAGGGTGCAGCCTTCTAATTACGCATATAGGATTTATTAAAGGCTCCCTCCTCAGCTCTAGTTTCCCAGCGAAGTGTAAACTATCACGAAGGCATCACAGCCGACAAATCTGATCCTAAGAAACTCTGATATTGTAACGGAGAATACAAGCTACCATTTTCAGTTACAGAAGAAACAAGTAGTTGACGCCAAAATGATAAATCAATGGTTGGTTTCAGGTGGTTTAGTAACAGAAATCCGATATATTTAGCCAATACTCATAATCATAAGTATTGGAAATCATGTAATCGATGACTTTATAGCATCACGAGGTATGACAGTACAGCGTCTTCCTTCTTATCGTTGGTGAATTAAATCCGAAAGTGCTACTACGAGCGCACATATTGTGTGAAGTTGCTCGAAAAAAATGCAACGACTGAATAATATTCAGAATTCATTTGAAAATACTTCAGAGATACTTCATAAACCGGCACTTTTCAGTTTTCTTCATCCACTGAAAACATCAACGTGGTTAGTTAAAGGGGCGTCGTAAAGAGTATTGCATCTGTGGTGACTGGAAAAAATGCTCGTTTTTGGATATATCCTACACCAGAAGTTTCAGTCACTAAACATGTGGGAATTTACGAAAGCATTGAACCAATAATAAATAGTTGAATGTCACTAAGTACTTCTAGATTTGATTTTTCTGTTGTAAAATAGAATTAAGTAGGTGAAGTTTAATTTTTTTTTTCAATTTCTCCACCAATTTCTATTTCGTCCCAGTAAGTAATTCCCCTCAGATATGTTCCCGCGATTTTTTAAATCTTCGAAACAGTTCTGATATGCACTTTTTGGTATGTCCTTGAGCTCTCTCAGGGATTCGGTTTTTATCTATCCAATCATCGCACAACGCCGCCCTTTCATGGTTCAATCTTGGGAACAAGAAGAGTCGCAGGGGGGCAAATCTGGTGACTGCGGTGGCTGAGGCATGATTACGCTGTTGTTTTGGCCAAAATATTGAGAACAAACAATGACGAGTCAATAGGTGCATTATCGTGTTGCGAAAGCCATGAATTGTTATTCAGCAATATCGAAAGGTTTCTTCGCTGCCACAAGCTTCATGCCCAAAATATCCAAAAACACTGCATGACATAATCCAACCAATATGCCGACACAGAAGTTGCTATAATAGTGACTCGACGATTTTACATAACAATTTTTTTACTTTCTCAACATTTTCGTCAGTTGTTGATGTACTGGGGCGTCCAGGACGAGAGTCGTCATTCACATCTTCTCGACTTCCGGTGAAAAGCTTGTACTACTTGTGATTATTTTTTTGATTCAGAGTACAATCACCGTATGCCACTGCCAACATTTCAAGTGTTTTTGAGCACTTGATTCCATTTTTCATACGAAATTCGATGCCACCTCTTTGATCCACTTTTTTCGATATCACAAAATCGCCGAACACGCAAACACTTCAAATTTGTGTGCATTTCACCAAAAAACTAAACATGCTGAACAGCTGAAACTGTGAACATATGTTCGAGACGAGTGTACCAACATGAAAAAATTGCCAATCGAATGTAAGTAGCCTGGGAAATTAGAACATTCACCTCATTACAGGGATGCAGGCTTTCACGGCTGGCATCAATGTTTTGGTTGGTTTCCGGGTTTTGGCGTGGTATTCTTCAGTTATTATCGTTAGAAAACTACGGCAAAAACCGGAAACCAACAAAAACTTTCACCTTGTGATTTGAATAGACCTCGTATATATGAGGCTAGGTGAAATAAGTAAGAAGAGTCAGTTTATATTTTCGTCTATTAACATAAATATATCAGGAACGAATGGATTGAACAAGTAACTTCATTATTGAATAAAATATGACAACTTTTTAGTCTCGGCGATCAAATAATCTAGTCAATTGAATGTATTTGAGTGTGTGCAGATCCTCCTGCGAAATATTTTTTCGATTTTGGTGATTGAAAAATTGTTCAAACTGAAATTTCTATTAGCCTGCGACTACCAAAGACTTTCAGGTTAACTATATGAAAGGTACATTTATAAGGGTAATAAAAAAACTGCGCAGGAGTAAATTGGAAAATAAGATATTTACTTCGTAATGTGAAGATGAAATGAGAAGAAGTTATCAAGAAACAAGTTTTTATATACATATTTTTTGAATCTATCATCTGGTGTTTTTCATTTATTTATGATATCATCTTACTGACAATTGTGACCCAATTGTGGATTTTTAGATTGATTTTTTCATTTTATCAACCCATTGAAGCCGGAATAATTTTTTTTCGAAATTCGCTTCTGTCTGTGAATTATAATCAGGTAATGTCACATGAGAAGGAATGAGTGGAATTTTTTCTTTTTTTTTATTCCAGAATTGAAACGGACAGGTAACCGTATATTAACGTTAGCCATCTACACACCTTTCACCTCTTTCTTTTGGTCACATGCCAAACTTATTAATATACAAATATGGAGTGTATCATTCCAATACTTGTTGTTTAACACTTGAATTTTTCAATCATATAGTTTTTCAGGAACTTTCACATGTATTACGAAATATTTTCGAATTTAGTCTATATAAGATATTTGGCACATATATAGACAACAATGTGGTGGTTTGTCAGAAACTATCTAGTACTTTAGAAACCAAACATAATCAGGAAAGTTTTATATTTCATTCGATAGTGTATAATACATTCAAGCAGATAAAGATGCAAGAAGCGGTAACAATTTTTTTAGAAGAGCTGGATTCAATGCAAGGGGACTTGCAGGACAGGGACAGCATGGTGAGGCCGGTACCTGGAAAATAAAAAATTATGTAAGACAACATATCACCAAAAAAACGATTTGAGTATATGAATTTCATAACACATTTCAGTTCCAAATAAATAAAAATTTGAAAACATTAGTTTTTAAATGAAAAATGAAATGACACTCATTTAAAATTGTTATTTAATGTCGAGTGCTAAATATGGCGTCATATACGTTACTGTATAACGCTATAATGCTACAATGCTATGTTTGCAAAAAACATTCACAAAATGCTCAATAATTGCGTTCACAGAATGCAATTATTAAGCTTGAAAATTACCAATGACACCTGAAGGTGGCCCAACGTCGGATACCGCCGAGATTTTGAAGTGTGGGAATAAGGCGCAAAGTACCCTGTTTCCTCTTCGTACCACCAAAAATGGACAAAACTTGGGCGGCATAAGACTCAGTCATTCCAAAATAAACCAAAGCATAGTTTGGAAAAAAAATTCCAATGAAAATAGTAAGTGTATTATATTATTGGAGCTCATTGGTCAGGAAAGCTCAGGAAAGGAAAGGTTATACTGTCTAGATAAAACTTGGTTGAATAAAAAACACACGGTGTAAAAATACACTATAAAAAAAACAAAACACGAGCACTACAGAAAAATCCCTAAGGCGCTGTAAGAGCGGTGCCTTTGCGAAAGAAGTAATTCACATTGGATTTGAATCGCTGAAGATCAAATCCATTTCCGCTCTTGGTGGAATCAAATGTGACAAGTCACTTGAATACTTCCGGTGAAAGTATATATAGAAGAGAGACAAATCTTTGACATTTCTTCGATAATCCAGACTATCAAGTTTGCAAGTGATGTTCGCGTCTCCAATCAGGCGAATGGCTCTTTTCCGGATGGAATCCAACAGTTTCAGGGTATGCTTAGGGACGGAGCTCCATACATGAGAAGAGTTGCTGAGGTGGGTACAATTTTCTGGTTCGGAATAGTGTTCCAGGTTTTTGAAAAGCGGCTTTGGCAATTGCAGTGCCAAGACATATTAGTATCCATTTTAATCCCCAACAAACTTATCGAAGAGAAAGTTGAATTATCTGACCTGACATTATTATATTTGGTTCGGAGACATTTATCTTTTTGTAGAAAACCGATGAATGGGTTTTTGCGGCATTGAATTGAACCTTGTTTCATCTAGCTAGAGGAAATTCTGGAAATCTTAGGAGCACAATTAGATGGATTTCTAGAGCTGAAAAAAACATCTAGCTAGAGGAAATTCTGGAAATGGTTTTGAAATTCGTCCCACTCAGTGACACTGGCAAAATGCAAACATCCTCAGTCAGCAGCAGGAAGCATAATCCACTGGTTTTACTGTACCTTCAGGGAAAGGGTGTAGCCTTCTAATTACGCATATAGGATTTATTGAAGGTTTCCTCCTCAGCTCTAGTTTCCCAGCGAAGTGTAAACTATCACGAAGGCATCACAGTCGACAAATCTGATCCTAGGAAACTCTGATATTGTAATGGAGAATACAAGCTACCATTTTCAGTTACAGAAGAAACAAGTAGTTGATGCAAAAATGATAAATCAGTGGTTGCTTTCAGACGGTTCAGTAACAGAAATCCTATATATTTAGCAAATACTCATAAACATAAGTATTGGAAATCATGTAATCGATGACTTTATAGCATCACGAGGTATGACAGTACAGCGACTTCCTTCTTATCGTTGGTGAATTAAATCCGAAAGTGCTACTACGAGCGCACATATTATGTGAAGTTGCTCGAAAAAAATGCAACGACTGAATAATATTCAGAATTCATTTGAAAATACTTCAGAGATACTTCATAAACCGACACTTTTCAGTTTTCTTCATCCAATGAAAACGTCAACGTGGTTAGTGAAAGGGGCGTCGTAAAGAGTATTGCATTTGTAGTGACTGGAAAAAATGCTCGTTTTTGGATATATCCTACACCAGAAGTTTCAGCTTCACCTTTTACTTCAGAGAAAGTCACTAAACATGTGGGAATTCACGAAAGCATTGAACCAATAATAAATAGTTGAATGTCACTAAGTACTTCTAGATTTGATTTTTCTGTTGTAAAATAGAATTTTCCACATATTATTCCATAATATGGTTGACTGCTGTATGGCTATTTTGTTTGTTTTTCAATTTTAAATATGAAATCTATATTTCTTTTTTGTATATCGTATTTTGAGGAATATATTTTGACAAAAACAATATTTTTATTTAATTTCCAAACGCACGCTCGTGACAGAACAGGCAGTTTTATCACATGTAATAATAAGCCGACTCATAAATTCATATGAATTCAGGGTAGGTAACCCATCTACATCGAGACGAAAATTATCCATACTCGATATCCTGCAAGGGTGTAGATTTCAATAATGCATTGCTTTCTAAAATGATCTATTAGAATGTTCGAAATTTTTTATGAGTATACTTTGACCTGTAATATCTCAGTGAATAATAATTGTTTAGGTTGATCGAAATGAGCGCCATTTGAATCAATGCACTTTTGCCAACGTAACAAAAGCCGATTAATTCCGTCATAAAAATTGTATGCTCGGAATTTGTTGAAGTCAATGAGGGCCGTTTTTGTCTGATCATGATTATGAAAGTTATACTGTTGAGAAAGTTATCGAAGTGCTTGAAAACTTGGTAGCCGGTTGGCGAGAGGTATGTAGGGTATGGTGGGTGAGACTGAACTTCGACGCTCAATTCGTTCAATTTTCCTACGGTGGTTTGTGGAACGTGTATTGTCATGGAGAAAGATCGAATATCTTCTGTTGACCATTGTTGGCTGCTCCTGACGCAATTTTCGGTATATTTCGTCGATTTATTCAAAATAGAACTCTGCTCTGATGGTTGCAGAAAGTAATAGTGGATTAAATCAGTTGTTGACCACCTTACAGTAAACATTTTCTTTTCTTGGTGGGTTTTCACTTCTGAGAGGTGCCTCTGGGTGGCTCATCGGTGTCCAACCACTGTCCTGAACGTCTTCTGTTGTCGTACATGATCCACCTTTCATCACCACCTTTTAAAAAAGGAGCGTTACGATTGCGCAAAAGCAAAAAGAAATGACTTCTAAACGTGAATCACCAATTTTTCGAGCTTTTCTTGAATCAAAATCTTATTACTAGACAATGAGAAGGTAAAAATTCCAATAGTAAATGTTCAAACACGATTCCACCAAATTCCATACAATGGTACAAACGAGCTTTCATTGCCGCCCTGACATGGTTGAGAATCTCGGGAGTTATTTCTCTGCAATGCCACATGATATTCTTTCTCAAATCTTCTAATGTTGTTGATTCTTTCTCATACACTTTAGACTTCAAATATACAGGAGTGAGATCCGGAGACGTTGGTGGCCATTCTGTAGGACCTCTTCTGCCAATCCAGCGACCAGGAAAATGATCATCCAAAAATTGTCGCACTGGAGCTGCATAATGAGGAGGTGCACCATCCTGCTGAAAAAATAATTCGTTTTCGAATCAATTTATATCCTCCTCAATTGCCCTATTGATGCACGTTATCATTCGATTCTCCAACATATCCCAATATTTATCAGTAGTCAAATCATCATCGATAGAAATAGGTCCTACGATGTGGTCCTGCCCAAACATTCAGTTTTTGAGGTCGTTGGGTATGAACTTGACATAAATAAGGATTCGTATCACTTCAATATCGACAATTCTGCCGATTCACCTCCCCATTCAAACTAAACGTACATTCATCCGAAAAACATATTTTATACAAGAAATTCTGATGCAAGTTGATACGTTCAGTGAGACTTTCACAAAACTCGATACGTCTATCGAAATCATCTTCGTTCAATTCATGAACTAATTTAATCCTATATGGATGAAATTTGTACATATGAAGGATCCTGAAAACATTTGTAATCGAGATAACTTTGTAAGAGATTGAGAATTTTTCATTAGTTCAACGTGCCCAAAAACTGCAGTACAAATAGCTTCATCGTTGATAACTCCTGAACGGCTATGCTTTTTATAGTTAACAGATCCAGTTTCCATAAATTTCTTCAAAAATTCCGAAACGTATTTATGTCGTACATTTCTTCCTGAATGATTTTCATTGAACATACGGGCAGCAGCTCTAGCACTATTTCTATTCTGCTAGTACCAATCCGTTCTCGAACCGTATAAACCATTGCTTCTCAAGAATTCACAAAAACAGAAACACTAATTGTAACTTACCTGGAAGGTAATCGTTATTGTGAAATGATACAAATACAAAATGAAGAGAATATCGGATTCAAACTTAACTAGGAAAAATAAGACTTTTTTGAAGTATACTTCACAAATACATCTATGAAACCTGGGTAACAGATTGTATAGAAGTTAATTCAGGATGGCTTGTTTTCAACTCAAATAATTTCTAGCTTCCAAACTATGAGCTTCAGACCATAATGTATTCTACTTCGTTGAAATCGGTTCATCATCGAACATTTGATAATGCAAAACACCTGATTTATTAAAAAAAAAAGGTGACCTGCTCTGGGGGTGGGATAGGGGAAGTAACATCAAATGTGAATATGTCTAAATGTGTCCCCTGTATACTATTGTTGGGATGTTTTTAAATTTTTCCTGAAAACCATTGTTCCAAAAGTTATTCAGGGTGGCTCGTTTTCAACGCAAATAATTTCTAGCTACCGAACTATAAGCTTCAGAATATATGTTTTATACTTTGTTGAAATGTGCTCCTCATGGAGCATCTGATAATACGACACAATATAGGGTGATCCATTCATAAAAAATTGATGACATGCTGTTTTTCCTAGAGGAATGGTTGCAGGCAATGGCAATGGAAGTGTTATTGGTGCACCACAGGTACATACATTAATGGGACATCCTTGGGAAGGAACCATCTGAAATTAACAGGCACATCATGACTACACAAAGAAAAGCGTATCTTTTGATTTAAGACAAATATTTCTATTTTTTTATAGTTGTTGACTGAAGTAGAATCAACAGTTGTAGCTCCTGTGTTGATTGAGAATTGATAGTGTTAATATTTTCCATCAAGTAACAGGTTAGAGCATTCATAATTAGAAATTGAATATGCGTCAGGAACTGTAATATCATTCTGTAAAAAGGTTCATTGGGTAACAGGTTCAATTTTTATAAAAACAATTGGTTTTTTGTCGACGTTTCGAATTTGATTAAATTCTTCTTCAGGGCTCTGTAACAATGAATTTTCATAAACATACCTTCCACAAAACTTATACCGAAAAATAGTTTTTTCGTGTTGATAATATTACTATTTTAAAACCCATTAGACATATTAGACACATATTTAAAAAAAAATAAAAAATATTGCAAACAACCAAAATTTCCGAGATAACAGCAATACAAAATGACATGACAGCAACGAATGGCTTCATTAGTGATTCTGATAAGGTGATGTCTGTTTTTTAATCAATGGCAGAAAGAAAAAAAATTAAAAAAGTTGAATCATTTTGGTATTTCACTTATCAAATTGAAATATGCAGCATTAAGGCCATCGACATCTTTTCTAGTGTTAACACTATCGCATTTGAGGATATGTATCATTCCGCTCAAAAGTCTTTTGAATAAATATGGTTGAACATCTAGAATAGTTGGATGATGAAAATAAAAAATGTGTCCATATTTTTTTTCATGTTCAACGAGAGCTGTNAGTTACTTCTCCGCATGATCTGCGTATCTTTGAATAGAGTTAATTTTGTTTATATACCTAAAGATGGAGGAGTAGAAAACCAAGAGCTTTCTTCAAATTCTTCAAACAACACAATGAGGTGAGAAATGGAAAAAGTAGAGGAATGAAATTTTAGCGAATAGAATTCACACAAAGTAAATTTATTCCATTTCACAGAATGTCACAAAAATATACAAGAAAGTCTGAAAAGGAACTGGAGCGAAATGAGTTTGATTGCAGCGTTGGAGGTAGTAGATGGTGGTGAATCTTGCAATAGTGCTTCGTCACGCTACGATATCCCCGAGGAAACTTGAGACCGCTATATAAAGGAAATTCGAGAAGAAGCAGCACTTCCAGAACATGGTGGAAGATATTGCAATACTTACAGTTTAAATCAAAGTCAGTCTCCTGTCAACTATATAACAGATATCGACAAAAGGGCATTCGTGCTTACAAAAGTTCAACTCAGGAGACTAGCATTTGACTATGCAGAGCAGAACAACATTCCACATCGGTTTAATAAATTATCAAAAATGACAGGCAAAGACTGGATAAAGTTTTTTCAGGTGAAATTCAAAATGAGTCTCCGAACTCCCGAGCCAACGTCGATAGGACATCACATGAGTTTTAACAAAACTGCTGTTGAGAAATTTTTTCACAACCTTCGAGAAGTTCGAGATATATACAATTTTGAGGGGAGTCGTATCTATAACGCAGATGAGAGTGGGTTATCTTCTGTGCCTACCAAATGTGCGAGAATAGTGACTGCAGAGCGTGGGATGAATATAACTGTATTATGCGCCGCAAATGCACTTGGACATTATATCCCTCCTTTTTTTATTTTCGGGAGAATACGAATGGAAAACGAGTTGCTGTTTGGGACACCACCACGGTCCAGAGGTAGTGGCCACAAAAACGGTTGGATGTGGACGAAGATATTTTTGAAATATTTGAAACACTTCAAAACTCATACATACCCCACACCTGGAAATCTAGTGCTTCTATTGGTTGATGCTCATTCTTCCCACATTTCCTTGCAAGGTATCAACTATTGTCGAGAAAACGGAATAGTAATGATAGTATTTCCGCCACAAACTACACACCGATTACAGCTTTCAGATGTCTTTTTTTGGGCCCTTGAAAACATATTTTCTCGAGATTGAGCTTCCTTTGTTGTCAGTAACCCTGGTCAAACAATCACTGATGGAAATATTTGTAGAATTTTTAATAACTGATATCTAATGGCTAGAAATGCGGTTAACGGTTTCAGAAAGTGCGGTATTGAACGATTCGATCCCTTCATTTTTAGCGATGAAGAATATGCCGCAGCTAAAACAACGGATAAGGAAAATTATCTACAAGAAAATAATTTGAAATCTGTTTCAGATGAAAAAAAAAACGACAAATCTGATAAGCAGCTAGTGAATCACTAGATGATTCAGATGAAAATGATTTGGAGAGATCTGTTTCAGATAAAAAAAACATAAGATTCGACAAGTAGATATGGAATCATTAGATGATTCAGTGGATGAAGAGCTGCCTCTAGCACAATTCGTAAACACAGTTGTTAATTTTTCTTCTCTTCCTTCACTACAGCAAGAAGTAGTCTTGAGCACTTACAAAACGCCAAATAGAAATGAACCTTCCTGCATAACCGCAACATTGGCCATATAAAAAGTCAAGAAGTCAATTTTTCAAAAAAATTTTAGTTCTAGCCGAATCCAAGCCGAAACCCTAACTTCATGCAGTCCAGGTGGAATCCAAAGCAGATAACAGAAAAAGTAGAAAACTGACTGCCAGTATTATCACTAGCACGCCTATGAAAAGACAGTTGGAGGAGAAGATAGAAAATGAAAGGTAGAAGAAAGATGCAAGACGAGTGAAAAAACAAAAACATGTTAAAAATCAGAAAGAAACGAAGAAGAAAAAAAACATGCGATACCAAAGACATTATATTATGTCCTGCTTGCGATAAACGCTTCGAAGATTCACGTACAGAAGAGTGGATTCAGTGCTCGCAATGCTTGAGATGGTGGCATGAATCTTATACCCATTATTCCGGTATACGAGCATTTATATGATACTTACGCTAATACACTTCAATTTACCCGCTTATGTCTGTCATCTCAGCCTACCTCCAGGTAAGATGACGTAATTCTCAAGTACCTAATTTTTTATTTTTGTAAACAGAAGATTTCAGTATTTTGAATACTATTTCATATTTTCTTGTATGTTAGATGTTTATTATTGTATATAAATGAACAATTTTGAAAATAATTTCAATGTCGAGCTGGAATTATTTTTTAACGTCGTTTTAACGTCGTTAACGTCGTTAACTTTCCTGACCTTCCCCTACCTGAGAAATAAACCAAACTCGTCATAACCAATAATAACACTTTCCTATATTGGTATTACAAGTTATCCTTAAGAATGCAAATTCGTGAATTGTATGCAGGTCCGATGAGTGGAGAAGAGAAATTGTTTGTAATTCTTAACTGAAAACGTTTCGTTTCTTTTCAGATTTACGAATGAAATGAAATACCAACTCAATCCTGGTGCGTAAAAAGAGCGGGAATGAAAAATCAAAAAAGGAAAGACTAATTTATTTGGATTTGGTTCGTCAAGTAAAACTGTGAATGCCTTTGATTCAGATGGCAATGATGAATTTGCTGAAACATGAAATTTTGGGAGATTCGTTTGTTTTGATCAAGAATTACGCTTTACGTTTTTCTCCGAATAATTCTAATCCTTGATGAAGATCATGCTGATTACAGTTGCACTCCTGATTAATATTTGACCTCAAGAATATAGCAGTGAGTTGATTCGTAACTTTTCTAGTCTCATTGAACATTTACTAAGATATTTCTCAAAGTTTCCAGTGGCTTACGGCTACTTTCAACAATGAAATATTTTGCATAAAAATAATATTGATGGGAATGTTGACAACCGAAACCGATTGCTAACGTTTTTTTTTAAATTTTGCCCATGGATTTCTTTCATATCAGTGAGACATTTTATTACATAGGCCACTGGAGCATTATTTTGAAGGATAACTGCAGGCAAATCATCTTTCGAACTATCACCAGACCAGATAATACAAATAATGATGGGAAAAAAATGTATTCGAAATGATTTTCAGTTTGATGAATTCATAATCGTGGGCCCCAGTCCAGACCTAAACAGTGTCTGTCACTAAGATTTGGTATACATTTTGATACATATGTTATCATTCCTGAAAACATACCACATTCATTCATATTATTTGAAACTTGTTTTATTGCTTCCACTTAATTACTATCAATTTTCATTCCCTATTTTGAGATTATGTGATGTACGTATTTTACTTCTTCTGGAAACTAGGAATAAATTCTGGATAATAAATAGTGAAGTATTTCAAAGCATTTTGTGTTTACCATATTGAGTGCCAATATTATCAATTATTTAAGGAATAGTAGAACTCATGTAGAAGTAATGTAAACTTTCTATCAATTATCAACTCACATTCAAAAGTACCACTGCAGCTATAACTGATAACATCACTACCGAATTCATATCTTCTCTGAGTATTGCACTTCAACACTTCGAAAAGTACAGCTCCTTTATATAATTTTCGTTCTCAAATATTTACATATTCAAACGTGCCATAATCATCAAATGAAATGGGTTCAATGAACCTGCATTATTTCGGTTTGGAATGTTTGATTTCCTGTGAAAAAACTATCATAGCAAAATCAAACATACAATATACGACCCCGTACATTCATAGACATGTACGTTTTTCTGTACCGATGTACCGATGACGACCAATAAGCCAGAAATACGTATCTGCTATTTTTTATATTTGAGTTTGAATGTGAAATATAAAAATTGGAAATCAAATACTTACTGGTTTAAAATAATTTTACATAGCACAACATTGACATGAGGTTTTAATAACTATTCATTATGTTATAAGTTTATTGACATAAGTACCTATAACCGTTCATTTTTGAAGTCTGAATTTGTGAGTCATTCATTTTTTTTTATTATAATTTGATAATTATTGTGTCTCAGCTATTTTCCGGGATTATTGATCGTAATTTTTAGGTTTCCAAGCCTGACGTTTCATCCACGTTGGACATTGTCAAAGACGATGAGATAACGGATGCAGTATTCTCGTTCTTTGTTTAGTAACTTTGTTTCTGGTTTCATTCCATCGTTGTTGGGTGTGGCTTTATTCTTATCACCTCTGTTGAATGATCTGATTTGTGTGCGGTTTATGGTAGTGTGACGATAGTGAGCGGGCGTTTTCGGAAGTAGGTTATTTTAGATTGGAGAGAAACGAAAAAATTCATGTATAGGACGCCAGTAGAACCTCTAAAGCCTATAACAATTCAACGTTTGTAACTTCAAGCCGCTGTAATGGGTTCCAGATTGGCAATAACAATAAGGAAAGGACATTCATTCAGAGTAAATCAAACATACTATTGGACTGACTCAAAGACGGTTTTGTGTTGGTTAAGATCAGACCTAGGAATGTTCAAAATATTCATTACGCATCGAGTGGGCGAGATTCAGAAATAACACGAATATCCCTGACTGGCATTGAATTCCTTCCAATTTGAACATAGCAGATGAAGCTACTCGAGATTCTAAAGATATAAATTTACAAGATAACAGTCAGTGGTTTCAATGTCCGGAATTTTCATACCATAAACAAGAATTTTGGTCAATGGAACAGAAAAGACAAGGACAAAGAAATTCAAGAAAATCCAGAGACGTTCGAACCCAAACACGAATTCATATTACTACCAGTTTCAGATAGAATTGAATATATACCAAATACCACAAGATTTTCTAACTACATGAAGTTGATAGAAAGCACAGTTTATGTTTTCAGATTCCAAGATAACATCAAACAACTTGGCAAAATTCTCCAAAAACAAGAATTGAAGAGAGCAGAAAAAATTTGGAATAGGAAAGTGCGGGAGGATACCGTCGTTTCATGAAAAATAGATCTTTACATAAATCAAGATAACTTTATCAATTGTTACCATATCTGTAACAATTTATGTAATATAAGAAGTTCCTCAAGTTCCTGCAGAGGGACAACTTTCATACAACGACTACAGAAACCACCTAGAGCATTCACCTATACTGGAATGGATTATTTTGGACCCATGAAAGTTTCAATTGGATGAAGAAAAGAAGAACGATATGGGGTAATCTTTACATGTCTTTCAATCAGAGCTATCTATATAGAACTCGCAAAATCTCTCACTGCAAATTCAGCGATTTTAGCTATCTGGAGATTCATTTCTAGGAGGAGACAACCTTTATCAATTCGGGGCGACAATGATTCAAATCTTACATCAGCAAATCGAGAATTGAAAGAGAGAATCAAAAATTTAAACGAAGATTTGATCGAGAGAAAGATGGTACCTATCTCAGAAAATTGGAGATTTATTCCACCAGCAAGCCCACATATGGAGAACATTTGGGAGCGCATGTTACGATCCGTGAAAGACGGACTGAGAAAGATTCTCAACAAAAAAAACATCCAGATGAGAAGTTCTTCTAACTTTGCTAGCAGAAGTGACATATGTCTCTTCCGATGGAGAGGATTTTGAAAGTCTCACACCAAGTCATTTTCCCATAGATACATCTAGTATGGAAAAGCCACCTATAACTCTCAATGCAAATGAAATCAACTACGACTTGAAAATTTTCACAACAACTTGCAGGACATTTCTGGAATCATTGGATGAGGGAACACACACTCACACTCACCAAGAGATTCAAGAGGTTCCAAGAAAAGAAAAATGTAGCAAAAGGGGATATTATCATACTCATGGATAATAAGCTATCAAGAAATAATTGGCCTTTAGGAAAAATTGTTGACGTACACCCCGGTAAAACTGGAAGAGAGGTAGTCGTATATATCAAGATTCAAGACAATATTTATCGCTGCCCTGTTGCCAAGCTGTGTCCAATTCAGTAACTGGAAGAAAGTATTCAAAACTAGTTCATCATTTGAATACAGAGGGGAAAATGTTGAGTTTCATTTTGAGTTTGAATCACTTTGTCTTTTTTTGACATGTGAAAATATAGTTGAATAACAGTTTTTGTAAACAAATAGAATAGAAACGCTTTTAAGGAAAAAGTTTGCGTTTTATTTATAACAACACATTTAGAAGCCATAAACATTGTGCTGGTCTTCGAGCGGATTTATTGATTGTGCACATTTCTGGGTAAATATAAACACGACGTTTGCGAGATGCAATACGAAGAAAATGTCTGGCTTTCGCATCACGATAATGCACCTGCTCACCCGTCATTGTTTGTTCGTAAATTTTTTGCAAGAAACAACATCTTAATCATATCTCAGCCACTCTATTCAAAAGATTTGTCCCCTGCGAGTTTTATCTGTTCCCAAGATTGAAGAGACCCATGAAAAGGCAGCGTTTTCGAGAATTGAATGGTGACTCGAATGTATTATATCTGAAGGGAAGTACTTCAAGGGGAAAGACATAGAAATTGATGAAGAAAAGTAACCAATAAAATTAAAATTCACTTCATTTTTTGAACAGATATCATATGTAATAGTAATTTGACATTACCATAATTATCTCGTGTAGATAATTTTGGTGCGTTTTTTCAATATATTGCAAATTATCTTTTTGGTTGAAGGTGGGCGTTTCAACGTCGATAATAGATAAAACATTTGAAAAATATTTCTCATTAGACTGAACATAAGTATCATGTCCTCATAAATAGCTACTCAACAGGGCTGTTCGTGATAAGAGAAATATCTTGAGAGAAATAAGTTAGAGTAAGGCGATTTGGAAATTATATCAGTCTTCTTGAATTTTAATGAGCAATACTTCTGCAAAGTTGTTATTTGGGTAAATTCACGAAATCAGGGTGGTTTCATGTATTATAATAAACCCTCATTACAGAAAATTCTCTCTATTGAGGATATCATTTTGCATGGAACTATGAAAATGTTATCTGAGAATCATCCATATTTCATGAGTGGGTTACAAAATGCAATGGATGGATTATTTTTTACTGATATATACTTTATACCAGTGTTTCTCAATCTGTGGGTTGCGACCCCTAGGGGGGTCGCGAAGTATTACTCGGGGGGTCGCTGGCTGAAAGAAAAAGGCAAGGTTCTCACACTACAATAAAAACACAATTTTAGTGAGAAGGATGGGCTTGTTTATTTTTCAAAAACTTATCAAATCGTAGTGATATTTTTGAAACGTTAATAATCAAATCATTTACTAATTCCAGTCTATTTTTCTTTTTGGTTTTGCAGAAAATATCAGTTCACACAAATATGAAGTGGCGAATGGCACTAATAATTTTAGAGCCTCCCTTGTCAGCTCTGGGTATTCGTGTATTATTTTCATCGAAAATACGTCGACACTGCGAATAAAATTCCATTTTAAGCATACCATCAGAAGCTGAATCTAGAAGACATTCTTTCATATTTGTGATGACATCGCCAGATCTATTGGCTTGCCCAAAAAAGGGTTCAAAATCCATCTATGACCATTGACAGCTACAGAGAGCAAGTCTGGAAAGTATGTCATAATTTTCTCTAGTAAATTATGCAAGCTCTGTATCATGCAAGGAATATGAGCCCCCACTACAAGACTTTAGTCTGATGCGTTACCTTTTATAATCTTCTGAACACTCGGAAAAGACTCAAATATATCGTTTTGCAGAGAGGTTGATTACAAACGAAGTTTTGCGTGAAATGCTTTGACTTTATCTTCAGCTATTCAAATATTTTCTTCTTCACCTTGAAGTTTTTGTTAAAATTATTAAGGTGGCTAAAAATATCTACCAAAAATGCTAATTGCAAGAGCCAAATAGGGTCAGAAAAACCATTAGAATATTCAGATTTTGCATCTTGTAAGAACATTAACAATTCAGCACCCATTTCTAGAACTCTTTTCAATAGCCACCTGATAAAAGATATTTTGATGAAGCGAGCCCATATCTTCACAAATGATTCTGAATAGTCGGGTTTGCAAGGCTTTAACTTTGATAGAATTCACAATTTTTATTAACTTCTTAAGCACGTCATTTAAATCAGAAGGTACTATCTTAGCAGCTAGAGCCTGTTGATTCTGCACGCTAATTCTAAAACCGATAATATTACTTTAGGTTGCGGGTAACCTTACCAACTTACCACGTATTTACTTTAAACACTTTTTGCAGAGTATAGATCTGCATAATAGATAAATGTACCAAAATAGAAAAAAACCACTAACTTAATATTTTGATTGAATTAAATTATTTCTTTGTTTTTCTATGACATAAGGGCTTTATATATCGCAGAAGCTTGTGAGAAAACTGAACATTTTTCGTTTCCAGGATGATTTTTGAAAGTGACCAATTTGATAATCACTTTTTGATTGAATGAAAAATTGAAAATAAAAAATTTTCAATAAAAATTCAGCCGGTACAAAACAAGCACCAAAACTTCAATTTCATACGTGACGGGTTTTACACAACCCAAGTTTGTGTTTATATTCATTATACGCCAAAGATTCCAGTTTTGTCTTTTGTAACATCCTCATGAAACGATAATCACCAAAAAATGTTACCAGTAAAATATAATGGAGATTCATGAAAGAACAAAGATAAGTTATAAAAATACAAGTAGAAATTCAATCATCCTAATCTTTTATATAAACCAGTGATGAGAGAATATAAAAGTTACATAGTTTATTAGAAAACTTGGTACTCCCCTTCAATATAAACAAACCCTGGAGTGCAACCTTCTAAAAGTGAAGTGGAAGGTAATCTATTCCGTAAAGCCATCTACATAATCAACTGAAATGCAGTTGAAATCTGTAAGAAAAATTTCACAATCCATTCAACAATAATGAACTGACGTCTTCATATTTTATTTGAAATAGAGTGAAACAATCAGAATAATTACTTGAAAACACAATGAAGGTTATCATAATTTTCTTTTGGATCTACGAATACCAGAGAAGTAGTAATCTATAGTTTATTAAGATACATATATCTTCAAATTCAAATAATTGTACGTAAAGGCCAAATGACATCCCAACTTTTCTCATACGATTTCAATTAACTCCTCTTTTGTTTTTGTTTCAACTCATTTGAAAGTTCAAGTAAGCAATAACATTTCATTTTATCGTCGTACGAAACTCTGTCTAGATATAAACTTGTAAAATTCTAAGATTATAGGCTCTTGCCGTCACGAGCTTGTTCTCGCTTCTAATTCAGTTGGTCATTAGGAAGTCTGCAAAATTTCAGTGTTGTCAAAATATATTTAGTTTGATTGTGAAAGCAATAATGAGAGGTTTTCATCAACGTGTCCTTACCATCAAAGATATCAAAAATGTTCTAACAAGAAAAACTGGAATAATCGAAACATCACGGATGGAAGCACTCAAAATAAACTGAATTAATGATCAGAAAACAATTTTTGAGTGCAATATTACTGACTGTGATTTATTGATATTCATCAAATATGTTAGCTTTAGAATTGTTTTAAATGGTTTTATGATGTCCTTGTCAGATTATGCAGCAAAAGCAAACAGGAAATAATAAAGCACTTCAATTCTACCCAGCATTTGCATTCTGCATATAACTTCTATGTTATTTTTGTGAAGCCATCTCAACCACCGTAAACTCGTGAACGAGAGGAGATTCGAGAGATGAATATGAACATTAATTAAAAACCTGACATTCCCGACACAATTTTATCAACGTAGTTTTCAGAATCTGTGAAAATAATTCTTCAATTTGCATGGAATTTGGTTTTAGGTAGCAGTGGAATTATCAAGCTTATAACAGTTTGGTTACTTTTATTAGTAATTTACAGATAATTGTCGATGTTGTTTCAAAACATCTTTCAAAATAAACTATCGATTATTCAAACGAAGTTGTTATGAAATTATTTATTCAACATGAACAAAGTGATCAAATCATTGTCAGAAATTGCAGAAAATTCAACCAAATGTATCCTGAATAAACACTAATGAACGAGAAGAAGTTTGAAACAAAAAATCTGATTTTGGGGAACTCTTTAATATTTCGACAGTTACTGTCGAAGAAATTCATAAATGCTTGCTAGAAGTGAAATCACTAGCTACTGGTCCTGACTTGATAAACTTAGAAATGATATTACTCAACTGCCCAACAATTCTATCAGTATTAACAAATATTGTCAATTCTTATTTACTGGAAGGTATTTTTTCTGATATCTGGAAAGTGTCACGGATAATTGCACTGCCTAAGAAAAGTGATGTATTGAGTTACAATGACCTCTGCCCGGTTAATATCCTACCATGTCTGTCGAACGTAATTGAAAAAATTATGAACTTTCAGATAAGACATCATCTTGAAAAATATACTATATTGCCTTCTCAACAATCAGGGTTCAGACCGGGACACAGTTGTGCTACAGCCTTGCTTAACATTGTTGATGATATTATTAGAGAGACAGATGCAGGAAAAACAACTGTTTTTATTCTCTTAGATTATTCAAAAGTATTTGATACGATAAACCACGAAATTTCACTCTTTATTTTACACTTTATAGGTTTATTGGACAGTGCTATTAGTCTTATGTGTAATCATCTACAGGACAGGAGTCAATATGTGGAGACAGCTGCGGGTCAGTCATCCCTTTTGGGTTTCCACAAGGGTCTATACTTGGCCCCTTCCTATTTAGTATATACACAAGTAATTTCATTTCGAGCATTACAACTTGTAGAGTCCACTTTTACGCTGATGATACACAGCTGTATCACTCATTTGCTCCAGAAAACTGGTTTGAGACTCAAAAAGTTATATCTGAAGATATAAACCGATTAGTAGAAGTATCACATGCGCATAAATTGAAAATCAACGTACCCAAGTCTAAAGTAATGATATTTGGAAAAAACAAATATCACATTGAAACCATTATGAGAATTGAAATTCAAAATGAAGTGATGCAAGGAATTTAGGTTTACACTTGGATACAGAACTTCGATTTAGAAAACATATCAACTCTTGTCTTCAAACGGCTTATTGTTCATTGAAAATACTCTACCCTCTACCCTCACAATCACTTAAAAAAACTTTAAGTGATAGTGTTGCGTCTTTATTTGTAATGTTCTGTTTTTATTACTATTATTATTGTTGGCATGGAGCGACTTCTGAGGGCGCATGCTCAAGACTCGATTGAAGTCTGCTTATCTATCTAAACCATATGAATAGAGACCTACCTACGATCTCATGCTAAGTACGCTACGTGAATCGCTATTATTTTGCTAATTTTTTTATTTCGCCGTGTGTGCTCTAGACTCTGTGTCATCTTCGACTGTTTGGTAACTCATCTTAACTTCCCGTTTTGTTGTACAATCCAGTGAAGCTGAAGAAAGAACACTCCAAGAAAGGGCCCTTTCAGAAGCAGGGATTTGTGCTAGGACCTCGGTGAGTTCGCTTTATGCCACAATTCTTACAGTCCACTCTTGTTTTCATTCTTATTATTTTTTAAGTATTCGAAGACGCGACATTGGTCCATCGAACCGAGATTGGTTTGAAAATATATTTTTTTTATCAATACAATTTTTTTGTTTTGATAACGCTCACAGTTCCATTCTCTTCATTCAGTCAGGCGCTAAGGAGAGTTGAGAGATCGTAGTGGGGATATCGCAGTATACAAACACATCAGGTGTCAGTTGTTTCTTTATCACGAACAGTGAATCTATAAAAAAAAACATTTGTTTTTCTCTTCATTTTATCGCATTCGCTCAGATTGTTTACAATTTGTACTGGCTTAGAGTTCAATAATGGCAGATAAATTGAAAAGGTACAAGGCTTGGCGGACTAGCGCACTTAACGAAATTTCTTCCTTGCAGGGAATCGCAAATTTGGCAAAGACTAATAAATCTCAACATACTTTGTTCAAAATTAGATATGCTGAGATAGAAACTCTCAGAGATGAGTTCATGAAACACCATAATAATATTTTGGTTAGTTTATCTAGCGATCCAAACTTTGAGCTGGATCAGGAAAATACTTCAAAGGAAACATTTTTAGAATCATATTATGATACACAAAGCAATCAACCCCTTACAGTCCACTATTAGCTACTGATTGGGCGGATGCATCCCCTTTACCCGGAAGCTGCAGAGTAAGAGCAGGTAAGGTGAAAACCTTTGACGATTCAATCCGACATTTGGGGATACATATCAAACTCAATCAATTCCGCAACAATTGCTTTGACGGCATTATCTCCGGTCGAGAAAATTTACACTTTTTGATCAAGATGGACAATGTCTAACTTCTACCAATGTGTTCAGCATTAAAATCTGCCACCAACTTTGAAGTTTCTGCTTTTACATTATTTACATTTCTTGATCCTCTGGTGTAGAATAAGTGCAAAACAAAAACTTTTCTCAATCATCAGAAATGCAATACTTCTCTCGATGTTTGTTCCAACAAGCAAGTTGGCGTCTTCAGAGATGAAGAGAACTAAAGATGCTAATTTGTTTTGGGAAACGCGCGTCGAAAATAGTATTGGTAGTTAGGAAAAGTGCTTGTTTTGGCTTATCACTTCGTTGGTAGAATGGAATGGAAATGTTTTACAGTTTCGGCTTGTAATATGTGTGAATTCATTTTAATTGAATGGATGTGGTGAAAAGAATACTTCAAATTTGTAGGTAGAGAGAGGTATCAAGGGGCATTTGGGAATGACTAAAAACATTATTGATAATTAGAGAATTATAAATATTTTTCTGATCATTCAGAACGATGTTGCTTTTATTAGCAAGATGTTTTTTGATTTCTATAGATTCCAATATATTGAATTTCCAGACTTTTCGGTGGATTTTGTGTGAAATTGTGAGTGTTTTCTATGAGATTATTGGCGTAGTTTCAACCAGAGATTGAATAAACAAGATTCCAACTACGCCAATCATCTCAAAGAAAGCACTAACGATTTAACACGAAGTCCGAAAATTCTACACATTGAACCAAGAAGTCTAAAATTAAAATATTGGAATCTTTTGAAATAAAAAAACATTTTTCTTATAAAAACAACTTTCTGAATGATCAGATAGATATTCATAATTCTCCAATTATCAATAATGTTATTGGTAATTTCCCAAATGTCCCTTGATACCTCTCTCTATCTATCAATGCAACTTTTAGTATTCAAGGAGACGGTATCATATACCTAGTTGATTTTATAACTCACTCAGAAGATGTGTAAATTGTGAAGTATTATTTTCACCCTAACCAATCAATTGGAATGGAAATATTGTTTTTTTTTGTTGAATTATTGTTTCACGACCATATTATGTTATATGATAATTATTCACAAGTTTTATTATACACGTTTTGTTGAATATATCAATAATTTTTTTCGAATCGTCTTCCATCACCTCATGTTATTACCACTTCTGCGTATATGTAATTTATCAAATCTACCACAAATTACTTACATTATCCGAGGTTGAGTTTGTCTTGAAAGTTTCATTTTTACTTTTGTATAATTCTTCACAAATTTTTTGTATTTCTAATATTCTGTTCTGATTTATGTTATGATTTTTTTTAATCGTAAACATATATTGTTTTTTCCCTTCGTGACTAGCGAATTGGTATTCCATTTTCAAGGATTTCTTTCATATTCATGGGATATGATTATTGATATTTTATTTGGTATGATTTTTATTATATTATTATTATACTTAGTTGAAAGAGTATTGTAAAATGATCCATCGTTTGTTCTGTTCCACATATTCTTATACACGTCGTCGGGATCTGTTTAAAACTTTTATCTGACGAAAAAATACTAAGAATGACTCATTGAATTTCATCAATTCATATGGCATATTTTTCCAGAAGGCTGGTTCAGCAACTGTCGTTGTATTGCATTTCATACTTCGGATACGCTATGGTATCTGATACATTTCTCGTTTCTGTAAATGATCTATATTCAAAATCGAATTACAGTTGTTCGAAGTCTCTTTTTAAATTTTTTGTAGAGTGAGTTCAGAGCTTTCGATATTGTAATAATTTGAAGTTGGCAAAACGTTCATTGACATGAATACAGAAGAAAAGTGTCATTATTTTTTACTTAAAAGTTTTGCATATAGGCGNCTACATTCACAATCATTTATCAGATTGAGGTAGTAATGGCTTAGACAACGTGGCTTTTGAAGAGTCAGGAAAAATTTTTCGCAAGGCGCTGTGCCCATTTTCAAATCAAAAACTGATTGAGAATAATTTCTAAAATTTGGTGGTAACATGCTAAATAAAGAAAATTTTTCTCTAATCATTGATCTAATGAAATGCAGGTTTAGTTGAGGCAATCAGTATTTACCGCAGTGGTATCAAAACACATTGCCTGAATTTTCTCAACTGCCCCCCACTGTTCAACTGCTGAAAATACAGCTTTTGCCTGAGTAACTCCCATATCATTTTCAAGCTGGGGAACTCTTATCACCTGTTCTTCATCCCCACAACTAATCAAAACTACAAATTTTTCTACATTTTCTACATTTTCTCTACTCGAAATATAATAATAATGTCTTTTATTTACCAAGGTGAAAAAGAAAGTACACGAAGGAAAATACAATGGGTTTGGTAAAATAACGGAGCGGAATTCGGGAAACAAGCGTGTGCAACACGCCGAATCCTGCTCTTCCATTCAACTCCTTTACAATATACAAAACTTCATCAAACATATAATATACAAAAAATTATAGTGCCTATGTAGTAAGGGAGAGAAAAAAAATAAAATGAATAAAAGAGGGGTATAATTCATAATGCTTACGGAATGTCTTGAATTTTTGCATTTTATGCGAGACTTTAGTTGCATGATAGCTGTTTTTCATATAGCCAGTTACAAGCCTGTAGCTTGAAAAGTGGCAGTTTCAATTTTTTTAGGTATGTGGGAAGACTATTGTAATGAGTGAAGATAGAATAACTAAACGATCTCTCAAGCAGTGCTGAGCTGTGGTGGGGGGCAGTTATTGTATTTTTGTGTCGGATACTCACTTCATGTTCATTTTCACGAAATCGAACTTTATCATAAAGATACTGCGATGATTTGTTGATGATTATATTGTGAAACAAGGTTAGAGATTGCAATAAGAAACGATTCTTCATTCACAGCCATTGCGACTGAGAAAGCTTATGAGAAATATGTTAAAACTTATGGATGCCATAGATATAACGTAAACAGGAATTTTGGACTATTTGTATCCTTCACAAATCTAAACTATCCAGATAGGGAAAATATACAAGTGAACAGTAGGTGAACTGTGAAAGGAGGAAAGTCTGGCATAAATTGGTTTTTGTCTGAGTATTTAGGTATGCTCGATGAGGGTAAATTAATCTTAAGTTCGCGTAAGCTCTCTGGATATATAATGAAACTTGCTTTTTGAACCTGAAATTATTATCCAACATCAAGCCAAGATTTGTTGCCTCCGGTACTATATTTAGAGTTCAGAGAAATATTTACTTGAGGTAAATACCTTTGACATAATAACTAGGGACCAAACATAAGGACTTGCAAACATTAAGGATTGAGTTGCAGTTCGTGTTTCACAGAAGAATCATAAATGTTTTTAAGTTCAGTATTGATGTCAGCTTCATTCAGCAATTCTGGTTTAAACGATACATAAAGTCGGGTATCATCAGCGTGAGCATGATACTTACAGATATTGATCTTAATCAGTACATGAATCGGAATTTTAGAATCTATTTTCAATAAGTTCAGTCCTTCGTTCTCGGAATAGCTATCTGCGAAGTCGTATTATACTTCTACTCACTAATAAATTATGTGAGTCAAAACATAAAGGCTCTGTAGAAGCTGATATTATACAAACTGCGTCTCTACATCTGTCTAACAATAAAGACAGTTTTTTTGTAATAATCTCTTCGCTTCCTCCTGAGTACTCCTTTTTCTTTATTTCTTGTCTTCCATGCTGTATGTCGAGAAAATTCACCTCCATCCCTTCTTGTTACTCTTCATCTGATGTGCTGCTTGTTGAAGATTCCAGATGTGTAATTAAATTTACAACTTCTGAANATATGATAATAAAATATATTTATATAGCTTGGAAGTTGTGTCATTGAATAAACTGGAAGCTTACCTGAAGTTCAACACTGAAATTAAAATAATAATATTCAACTCGCAACACAAATATTGAAGTATTTGTCTCCTGTTGCTAAAAACTTGATAGTCAATATTTGATTGTGAAATGTTTTATATTGTCGCTTCGTGAAATGAATGCTTATCTTATCTTCCTAAAGTCTTATACATGTTATATAACAAATATATACAGTCAGGTTCTAAAGTAACGGTACCATCATTTTCTACGTAATTATGAATGCAAATGATAAATCCTAAAGCAGGTCTATTTTATTTATGAAAATACACTTCTCAACTGAAATAAATCAGCTAACATTCCAACTCCTAGGGGTAACAGCTACCCCTAGAAAAAATTTAGATGTAAAGGGGAAACGAAATGAAGTTTGACGTTATTAACAATATATACAATAATTATACTCTGAATCGTATGCTCAAAATGTGCAGGGTTCATTTCTTGCCAAAAAAATAGACGGTGTTGAAATTCTTCGACAACGTTTAGCAACATATTAGTTGGTTTC
>NW_019292710.1:0-33810 GCF_000500325.1 Leptinotarsa decemlineata
GAGAAAATAATTTTTTTTTACTAACAAGCCGATTATTATTAAAAATACAAGATACGTAAAAATCATAAAAAATAGAGCACGTTCAGTATTTTCATAAATATATTCGTGATTTAGGCACTCGAAAACATAAAAATTTGCAATAATATCCAGTGCAATACAAAAATTTTTTTTTTGTAGAGCTGTGTAATTGTTCATAACCCAACAACTTCAAATTTCAAATTAATTCTTTCTATGCTATTTCACATAAAGCGCTCACAATCATATTTTTTATAATTTACACATGGAATAATTTGAAATGAGTACCCACACTGGGCTGTTGCAGCTAGAATGACGGAAATAGGTTATGACGCTTTTTGGCTTCAGAAAATGATCAATTATGTTTCTTGACATCAAAACGAATCCATTGATGTCGAAATCATCGAAATTTGACGGCCGGAAGTGAAAACCGGAAGTGAGGGATTCGAAATTTTCCCAGCATATGTAATCCAAATATATAATTTGTTTTAGTATATGATGATTTTTAATTAAACGGTTTTATTCAGCTTGCCCTGTTTGTTCTGGTGACATTTTCGTTTTTGAAGTTTCACCCTCTTGCTGTTGACAGATTGATGTGACATTTGGTACACAGATTTAGTTTTCATGACAATCCAATTCAATAAATTCTGTATCAATGTAAGTCCAAAATGGTCGCAACTCAAAGTGGCGGATTTCACCACTACCTCTATATGGGTATCAAATGACAGGACTTGTCAAGTAGAATAGTAGTATATTTTGAAAAAGATGCAAAGTCAAGATGGCCGCAGCTACAAAAATGCGGATGACATATTATTTCAGAATTACGTCAATATGAGTATTAAATAACAGAACTTGACTAGTACTATAATAGTAGTACACTATGAAAAAGATGCAAATTCAATATGATCTATACAAAGAACTTCGTCAACTCAGAATCGAGATAAAGCATGGATCTCCCACCCAAGTCAAGATTTTGTATCATGTTGAGGACTGTGTGGCATTAGGGTGGCTAAAAATGATACGTCATTAGCGATACACCACCCAAGTTAAGGTATAAGGTTGAAATATCCCAAAAACTGTGTGGCATTAGGGTGGATAAAAATGATATGTCGTTAGCGTTTTCCTCCAAGACTCAGGCACATCTATTAGACCTCTGGGGGGGGGGGTTGACCGTTATAATGTCTATTACTCGTGGGAACAAAATGGAAAATAATGATAAAACTGAAACAAAAAAAATAAGTTGAAAAAAATACATGTTGAACGGTTTCATTGAAAAAATAATAATAATGATATAGATAATGTACTGAAAGCTACGAAATAATTCGAAAGGTCCCAGGTAGCAGTCATCACTCCACTTCCCTCAGCAATCTACGGTAGTGATCAGATAAAAACATAATAGAATTTTTGGGCGTAGTATTCACATATTTACACAGGTTACGCTTCGCCCAAATATTTCATTACTTTTTTCTTCATCAATACCGTAGATTGCTGAGGAGAGTAGTGTGATGACTACTACCTAGGACCTTCTGATTTATTCTACAGTTTCGAGTACATTATCTAAATACAACTTGGTGCCCTTTTGGAATCATCTTCGTTTTTTTTTTTCCAGTAAATTCTACACCCCTCATTCTCTCATTTGATGCGTTGCACGTAACGATCTGACTATTTTCAACGCAGCAACGACTCAGTACCCTTTCGGCATGTTGCACCAGCTTTGGTTCTTTTGTCGATGAATTCTGTATTTCTTCTCCTTTCATTTGTTGTGCTACACCCGTTAATATAACTATTTTGAAAGAAGATACAACTCAGTGCCTCTCTGACATTATCTTTGTTTTTTCTTTGTCAATAAATTCTGCATTCCTTTCTTCTTCATTTGATATGCTGCAACTGACGATCCAACTATTATTAACGGATATACGACTCAGTGCCCTTTTGACATGTTGCGCCATCATATTTTTTCTTTGTTACAACTCATTCATTTTTACAAATCATCACATATTTTTCACTACCTCTCACGCCGACGACGTCATATTCAACGTGTTTTATGTTTTCTTTATACCGCAATCATATACCCACTCCACGGAATCGCCGATGATAATAATCCGACAACACAGCCCCGGCGCCATCACTATCATCTTTTCACATTCACTTCTAAGATCTCACGTTGGTGTCGAGGCTAAGGACCAAGCCTAGTACGTCAAAGACCTGGGTTCAATGCTGATACCGGTATTTTTTATTTCAATTCCCCATGTAATTTTCAGTCACCAGTGGCCACTGGGACCACGGGACAGTCGCTTTGATGGTCCAGCATGTCTGATTCACTGCTTGTCTGAAGTGTCGGGACTCCTACTGAATTTCTTGCTCACTTTGTGTAATGTATTGGTATCCGTTAATGGAAATTTGGCGGTACATTTTTCTTATGTCCGTTGCCACAACAAAAACTGGATGACAAAAATTCAACAGAATGGACATAAGATCTTTTTGGATTGTTGAATCAACCTGTCGTACTTGGTGCTGGTGGAATATGTACTACTCCTATACGAGTACTAGTACATTTTGCGCAAAATACGGTATCTTTGGCAAGTTTTAGCATATGGCATGAAGCCTGATGAATTTTTCATAAAGTCATATCACTGACTTGTATGGCTCGAATCGTCATGAGTCATTTCGATAACCGCCTTATGATTTCAATATTTCAACCTGATTCCATCGTTTACATAAACGAAAATTTCAAGAAACTGATGAAGATAGTCTTCTTTTTTAAATAAACACACGCCATGCTATAACTATTTGCATTTCCTGAATGGGTTTTTCTTTTTTATTTTGTTTTCTGTTGGAAAATGCTGTACGTTAACCTTCCTGTCTAAAGTTAAGATCCCGTTGTTTTTCTACTTCAATTTTTTCAATGAATCGGCCCTGTTAATGGTAATTTCCATTAATTCAGGTGATTTTGAACATCAATAATTTGACGTTGTTGTACCGATCACAAAACGTTTTCCATGGTTGGTTATGATTAGCAACATTCAACTCGATTGATGAATTAACACTCAAATTATCAATTTCAATTTTGAAATAGGTGAGTACCCTACCTGAAGACAACACAAATGTGACCTTAATGAGATCCTCACTTTCAAAGTTACGGAACAGTATCAATGCAATTACAACCTTTCCGAATCAAGCGTGACGCAGGAAGCCCGCTTGAATTTATTTTGACGGCAGATAGTTCTAATTTAGCGATTACTGCTGAGTTGATGATTTGAATCATATGGTAGAAAAGGGAATTGTAATACGCATGAAACGCTCGAAGTAACTAATATATTTGATTTGATTAAGATTGATATTGCATACATCTAAATAGACTTTGAATTACCACAGTATATAGTATGATTTATTCAACAGTGAAATTGGTTCTAGAAGCCATTTTCAAAATATAAATATGTGTTTCCGTAGATTTTTTTACAACTATGAAAAGAACAGCATATCGTTAATTATTTTGTTGTTTCTCAAGCAAATTAGGCAGCATTTTCGATGAAATATTTTCGTCCAGTGGAATTACAAATAAATCCTTACTCCATAGTACATCAATTAAAACTCAAAACAATTCTGGCTCCTTGAAAATTATCAGACAATAAAAAAACTAAACAAAAATTTACATTTCTACTTGACCCAACTCATGTATTCTAGTTGTAAAAAAGCCATCCTTGGATATATTTACAAGCAAGCAGTACCGCTTTTGGTTATGATTGGAAAGACCATAACCCCTTCTCATAGTTAGCGTGCTTACTACGCCTGTTTGTATGCAGCTCTTCATCCATCTTTTCCTTTCTTCCCACACCACATTGTCCGCCCAGTCATTCACAAATCGTATCCAAACATCCTTTTTCCCATTTACGTCTCTCAACATAATTTCACCATTCATTCTTTCCGTCCTGTCCTTCCACTTTCGCCAACCGATCCTGTCTCTATTCATGCATTTATCAATCACGTGCTCTGTCGTTTCAGGCTCCCCATATTTACAGGGGCAGGGAACCTCCACACCCAGGCTAAATCTTGCCAGATATCCCGGAAAGTTCCCCTGCCCTGTGATCAGTTGGACAGATCCAATGATTCATATCCGACTGTTCTACATAACCTAGAACAGCCGCCCAATCGTACCTCTCTCCCATTCCATTTGCTATTTTCTCCTGATATTCTCTTTTATTCTTTTTCTCTCATCTGTCTTGCTACGTGCCTTTCTTACTTCCCATGTAACCTCTGTTTTATGCATACCTTGGGTGGCTTTCTCATGAGCCTTCGTATTCCCTAAATTGCTTCTATCATGCTCCTTCTTCCACGTCATCTGGGTACGTACTCCCCAATCACTCAATATTCCGCTGAATCATTGCTACCCTTTTATTCCTCACTCTTCCTGCCTTCACTCTTTCTACAGTAATAGCAGAGGCATTGATACTTTCACGCTCTCATCCATGCTCCACATGCTGATGTGGAGCATGGATCGCAACCCTGCCTCGTTCACGCTACTTCGTCCTGTGATTCATTCATTCTCCCCCCTTTTATAAGCCGCCCAGCCTATCCACATTCTTTCGTCCTCATTCCTCTCTCCGGCATCTACATATACTTCAATCACTCCTCCGTCCTCCATCTCCTCCAGCAACTCCTCTTGCAGCCAGGGGAATATCCTATCTACTCCTTTCACCCTGTCCTCAGTCTTTGTTGTCTTGTTCACTCTCAATTCTTGATATCTGGCCCATCCTTCTATCTGCAATGGCGCCATTCCAGTGATGAAACTGAGCGCAGCCATTGGCGTCGTCGTGTAAGCCCCACACGAGGACAACAGAAAGGGCCTCCGAACTGCACTTAGCTGTCTTCTCACCCTGGTATCATGCATTCTATTCCCTCACACCTGTATTCCATACAAAGCCGCAGGTTTGGCTACCCTTTCATATTTCACTCTCACACATTCTCTCTTTAGTCCAACGTTCCTCCGGATCCACCTCTGCCAGCTCACTCAGCTTTTTCCTCACTTCTTTGTGGTGGTTTATGAACAATAATCCTGAGTCCACTATGATTCCGAGGTACCTAACGCTCGTTTTTCATTTCCATACTTATTTCTAGGACCGGGGGTCTTTCATCCTTCCTAGGTTGTACATACACTCTGTCTTCCTTTCGTTGTAACTCAGCCACATCTCTTCATCCCAAGCCTTACATTCATTTCATACTAACTTCTATCTGTCCTCTATGCTTTCGACGGAGTTACCTTCGATGATGACACGCTGGTCATCCGCGTAGGCCTGAACTTGCACTCCAGTTGCCCCAGTGTCTTGCCTTACTTTCATACTGTTGATTCACTCGAACCATGCTTCCATCACTATCAACCATAATGTCGGTCCCTCGTGGACAGACTCTGTTAAACGTTTCAGAGACTTTACATTTTTCTGCATTCCCTTTCTTCTCAGACTCACCTCAATTGCCGGTGCCTACGCGGTATTGAAGGCGTTTGACAAGTCCAACGCAACTACCAGACTATGTCTCTTTTCTCTCTTATTTTCTCTTATCCTATTCAGCATTCTCTTTACTGCCATAACAGTATTCATCCTCCCTCTAAAACCAAATTGGTTTGATGAGAATTTCAACTTTATTTCGCACCAGATTTGCATCCTACCGTTGAGAAGCCTGTCTAACATTCTTCCCATGCCTGTCAACAAACTGATTGGTCTAGGATTTCCGTTTTTCTTTGGTATTCAGACAACCTTCGTGCGCTTCCATATGCCCGGTAAAAAGCCCTCTTCTCAGACAGGCGTCGAAGAGTTCCATCATACCGTCGCCTTTTCATTCTATCACCTCACGAATAATTTCGTGACTTTCCGTCTCGAAGCTGCTCTGCTACCGCTCATAGCTCCCCCATCGAAAAGCCAGGCTAGTCTTCTCCCCATGCTTCGTGCTCTCTGTCCCTCCACCAACGGGAAATACTTGCTCAGCAGATGCTTACTGGTCTCTTCCTTTCCCTCGGTGAGGGTATCATCCTCTTTCAAGACATTCGACGGCATCATCTCCGGTCTATCGTTGTTGAGGAGTCGATAGGCTGGATTCCACGGATTTTCATCCTGGATCCGCTACACTCGCTTCCTCAATCATGTAACTTTTGCATTCCCAGTCATCCTATTATACCGATTCCTTTCCCTCCTGTACTCATTCATCCTTCTCCTCCTTCCTTCTCCTTCTCTCGTGTCTTGAGCGTCTCTCCTTTTCTTTATTACCTGTCTTCGTAGGCTTTTCAGGTCTACGTTCCACCATTCTCTACTTCAACCCCTTCACTTCTTATTATGAACTTCATGCATGCTTCTCTCAGTTTTTCTTGAAGCAACGTCGCTTCCCTCTTGATCTCCTCTTTTGTACTCAACCTCCCTGGGTGGTACTCGGACATCATACGCTCGAGCCCATCCCAGTTGGTTCCTCTGACATTCGTTACTACCGCCATTCTCATCTTTGATAACCCTATCAAGCAAAGCTCAATCATTCTGTGATCACTCATTGTTTTCTTCATGCACACCTTCCACTCATTCACCTGCACGTTTTCACTAATGGTCAAGTCGACCCAACTTTCACCCCTGTTGCTGGAGAAAGTGGCTGGACTCTCTCAGTCATTCTCTATCATATACCCTCTCTCCATTACCCACTCTAGAACATCTTCTCCCCTTTCATCCGTGGTGTTGCCACCCCATGCTACTTTCTTCGCATTCATCTCTAACCAGGATTTTTCTTCCTTCCCATCCATCAAAGATTCTTTGAATTGTATCCAATCTCGCGTTCCTGTTCCCCCTGGCTCGTCATACACATTCATGATTCTTACATTACTTCTTTCGTTTCCTACAATTATTCCTATCCCATTCTCACTCCTTGTATTCCTAAGGGCGGGGCAGTCTATGGTGGATCGGACCCAGGTTCGAACCTTGGCCTCTTCTCCACCATCCTGCCTAACCCACCCCTCCCAGGCAGGTTCTCTGGACCACGCTTCCTGAATACACACTACTGCGGCGCCTCGCTCTTCAGCAACCCTCCGCAGCAGTGTGGTGGCTTCTTTTCCGTTTCCCACGTTAATTTGGAGAACCTTGAATGTAAACTGGACATATGGGATCAAGCGCCGAATGTCTCCTTTCATTCGCAGCCACACCGACTCGTTTGCAGTTCATGCAACTGAGTCCCCTATCACCTCTGCATTCACTTAAAGCACACCGCCACACTGTTATGTTTCTTTACGTACACACTAGCTTGTTCTAATTCAACCACTCCTAAGTTTATCATTTTCCAGAAAAGCTCGGCATTCAGTTCCATGATGATATTATCTTTCCATTCACTCCTGCAGTTTTCCTTTTTCTCACTGACATGCTTTCCATCTCCCCCGGAGTCAGACCTTCACTTAGCTCTCGATTTCGGTCCAATATAAGTTGCTCAATATAAGCTCCTCATCCCCATATCACTTTTCCACTCCAGTAACCGGGACATGGGGATTCGGTTTCTGATCCGCCTCAATACTAACCCTGCACTCATCCTGGAGTACGTCCCTTTTTCGACAATATCCTCAATCATGGCCGTCCACGAATCTGCCTCCAAGTGTGCTTCCCTTCCCATTGCAAAATTTCCCAATACATTATCTTCCTGCTGTTCTTCTCTATGTTCATTGCTTTCCTCACTGTCCCTCAGCGTTCTATTTGAATCCTCACGAAGTTGTTCGATCGTTTCATTGGATTTATTAAGTATATCCTTAACTGTTCCCTCCATCGCAGCTTTGGCTTCCTGTATCACTGAATCGATAATTTTTTTCTTTTTTCCGGCGGCGTCCTGTTTAGTGATTCCCTGGGTTTAAAAATATCGTCTGTCTCCTTGTCACCCATGCCCTTTCTCTTTTAATCCATGGCTTACTCCACAGCAATTTTCATGCGAAAATTTCTTGAAGTTTCATAAAAATTCCAAATCCGATGAAAACTGAGCCTTAGGTCCAACAAAATGGCGAAGGTTCTTTGGCGAAGGTTTTTATCTCTTATAGCCTTTCGGCCGATAAGACTGGAAAAACGTGAATTTTATCGAGTTTCGACTATTTTAAATGAGCTATTTATTTGATGAATATTTTGACACGTTCAGACAGACAAATACATAAAAAGGAATTTGTATCAGTATATGTAATTACTTCAATATTATATTCACATATCTTCTATTTTAATCGATTCCGCTTTCAAGCTACTAGTATATATCGGGAGTTGTTGGAACCTACTGCAATTTTAAGACTAATATTAAATGTATGTTATCAAGCCTCTTAAGCTTGTTTGGACGGAATAAATTAATGAATAACTAAATATGATTTACACTTGTAATTTACACATTTACACATATGTGTAAATGAACATTATCTTCATCATCAGCATCCATTTGTTGTCAACTTTTCAAGAAAGCCGTTCAACAGAATTGTCAAGTCAGAAAACTCGTCGCTATAACTCAAATCACATATCACAACATAAAACGTCATGATTCGTTTTAAGATCAGTTACCCACGAAGAAAAAACAATTGTAATATGTTTTCAAAATATGATATGAGATTTTTAAAACATATCGAAAAAATATATAAACATATAAAAAAAATTGCACATTTTTCGTGGAAATGAATTTTTTGTTTTTAAATACCTGCTTCTCGAAATGTATCTACACAAAGAATTTCAAGTATCAGTTTTTATGATTGAAATATCCAACAAACAGGACTATATGCATTCTGCAAGAAATTTGTGAATTCATTATTATAATTGAATGCACCCGTTGTCAACACAATTTATTGTAAATTCATTTTTCAAATAAAATACAATTTCCATCAAAATAAATTAACCAAGATCGTTATCTTTCAACTTTTGCTATTGTCAATATTGACCACTATCACTGTGTGTATATTATTTTCGAAATATTCTGTTGATACTGTTTCAATTTCTGATGGTGAAAAACGTTTCTTTTTCAGGTGTTGAGTACTTTGAGATATGGCTTCAGAAATATCAACAACGTTAGATTTGGAAGTTGACAAAACTACAGCAGTTCCTGCGAGGACATTGAATTTCTCTATTGCTAAAATAATGGAACCAGATACGAAGCTGAAAGAAAAGGAAATTGACAAGAATGACGAAACGATGGAGTTTTATCATCCAAGTTCTTTTGAATCGGCCTTCAAGAAATATGTACCCAATGTTCTCAGATCACCTGAACTATTGAATAACTTTCCTCTCATCTATTATCATCCGAATCAATTCATGCTGGGTTCAGTTTCAGTGTACACATCTCATCCTGAGGAAAATTCCGCTGAGATAGGAACCAACAATCCTGGGGTCAGTGTTCTACCTATACACCTGAATTCGATTAAATCTAGTCAAACTAGGCTGAATCAAAAAACTAGTATAATAGCTGAACCTACCACTACATCAAACATTTTAACACCTAAACAGAAGAGTTTCGAATGTGGAGAATGTGGTAAAGTTTTTAATGCTCACTATAACCTCACTAGGCATATGCCTGTTCACACAGGTGCACGACCATTCGTTTGCAAGATTTGTGGAAAAGGTTTCAGGCAAGCATCAACCCTGTGTAGGCATAAAATCATACATACTTCCGAAAAACCACACAAATGCCATACTTGTGGCAAAGCATTCAACAGATCTTCAACGCTCAATACCCATGCTCGTATACATGCTGGATATAAACCATTTGTATGCGAATTCTGTGGTAAAGGTTTTCACCAGAAAGGTAATTATAAGAATCACCGCTTGACACACAGCGGTGAAAAGGCTTATAAGTGTTCAGTTTGTTCGAAAGCCTTTCACCAAGTTTATAATCTTACTTTCCATATGCACACTCACAATGATAAAAAACCTTTCACTTGTCGAGTCTGTGGTAAAGGATTCTGCAGAAACTTTGATTTGAAGAAACATATGAGAAAACTGCATGAAAATAATGGAAACTGTTTTGACTATATCTCCAGTTCTCCGCAAGTAACTTCTACGTCCCCGTTTTCTCCTGAAAGAAATGTTCAACATTTTGTTAGTCCATTCATTCGACCACCTATGACAGTTCCTATTTATTCATCAAAACTATTATGACCTACATACTAGTATCTCAGAATGAGTCGCCGAGGTAGAACACATCCAATTCACCTGGACAAAATATTGAAGAATTCGTTACCCTCAAGATTTTTTCTAATCACCGAGAGCTTTTTGATCTATTCATTGATGTGCAATAAGTTTGCAGTAATTTTTCAAATCTGCAATACTATATAATATTACTCAGATATATGGTCTGAAACATGTAAATCTATAAGTGTATTATTAATAATATTATTATTGTTCAACTTCTTATTTTCGTGCCCCTACGGAAACATTGTTACGACTTTTACTTCCTCTAAATGATCAAGTGTATACATGTATACATGATTAATAATATTATTATTGTGTTCAAATGAGTGTTATTTATTGAAGATTTGTTTTATTTTGGCATTATATCCTACTCAAAAGTCTCCAACATAGTTACTTCCAACTGTGAGATTCATATTAAGAGAAAAAATTTAGAATCGATAGAATGTAAACAAAATGAATTGAAAACTACTTCAGTAAAGTTAGATGGGAACGGCCATTTTTTAATGTCTAAAATTTTTAAGTTTTGCCAGCGGCGTCCGTACAGCGATGTGGATTACTTATTTTTGAAAAATATTTTGTATCACTCTGCTTTACTCAAAAATTAAATCTCCATTCATCAGGGGACAAAATTGATCCTTCGACTTTTTTCCATTGGCATGAGATTTTCGTGTAAAAAAATAAAAACGAGTTCTATGGATGGTTAATTTATCAAATAATACCTATTTGATATTATTTTATAAATCACAATTCATTGTTTTAGTAAAAATGACCTCTTGGTAATCTTTCATATGAAATAATACACAATATGATTATGACTTCTGAAAAAGAAAGCTATGGCGGAAACAAAATAATTGATGCCAAACAGTTTTGACAGAAATTCATTTAAGTACAGTGCTCTTAGCTCAATTCAGTCGTTTGAACGTATAATTATCATAGTTGATTTCACAAATGTTTAGTTTGCAGATAATGCTGCATTATCTGTACGGTCTTGTTGATGGCAATTCATTTGAAGCCAGAAGATTATACAGAGGTTATGCAAACAGAATAATTCTGCGTGAACGTAAGATTTCAGGAACTCACAGAAAGTTATTTGAAACGGAATCTTTTAAACGAGAAATAATAATAATAACAATAATAATAATAATAGTGATAATAATAAAAAATGCTTTTATTGAAAAGTTACTCAGTACAAGAGATACTAACCTAACCTATCAGATGGCAGAATTCAACATCTGCACATGATAAATAAAGGCAGAACTTGCTCTTTCGTCCATCCGGCAACAGCTAACTCATTTTGTAATCAAACTTGATGAAAGAAAAAAAGAGAAAAGGAAAAAAGCAAAAAAGCGAAGCAAAAAATGATTAAAAGAGAATTTGATATTTTAAATGTGAAAAGTCATGTCATAAACATGAAGGAAATTTGACATAATAGCTTAACAATAATTTTGATATTTTCTATATATTTATGGTAAATAATTTACGTATAGATATCAACTGATCAGTATTATAAAAGAAGAGAACCGGATTGAAGCGTATATCTCTTCAGATTTTTTTGATACTAAGTGGTGGTAGTGATTTCAATTCGATGGGTAACCGATTATATAAGCATGCAATGTTATAAGGAAAGGAGCCTTAAAAAAGAGAGGTTTTATGTTCAGGTGCAGTCAAAAAAAGTGCCCGTAAAAGGGGCACCCCCACACCATGCGAACACAGAAAACCAAAGAAGCTTTTTTAAATTTAGTTGGAGAAAACCCTGAAATGGGAACCGGAAAAATTTGAAATGATTCAAATATTTTTCATGTTCGAGTATTTGAGAATTCCTCATGATTTGCTACATCCTCATCATATTGAACTGATTCAGACCCTTTTTCTTGAGATTTTCCATTACGAATAAATTTCTGTCATTGGTTTTTTCGATTGGTTATCGAAAAATATCCATTTCGAGGTCAAAATTTCATTAACAAACGACGCTAATTTGTCCAGGAATGCCATAATGAGTTTCCACAAAAAGCATTTCTGGGATAAAAAACCGTATGACATCACGGAATTCCACCACCAACAGCAATTTTCTGTGAATTCATGTCCTGGAATGATCGGTAAAGGTATTCAATTGGGCTCTATTTTCTGCTATGAGGATTGAATAGATAAAATCGTCGATAGTTTCTTGAACAGACTTTACCAAATTTGATATAGGAAATGCCTATTTCAACCCCCGACATCGTATGTGGTTTAAGTACGATGGTGCATTCCAGTTATGGAAATTCTTGAATCAACAGTACAATAATCGTGCGATAGGGCGCGCAAGATCTCAATCGTGGTCTCCTAGACTCCATATCTAACAGTCAGGGTTTTTTCTTCCAGGTAAAATTTGGGATGATGGCTTATAGCACTCGAATACATTCTGAAGAAGAGTTTAGGAATGACATAATAGCTTGCTATCAGAAATACAGGAATTCTTCAAACGGTACGAGACTCAGTGAGAAGAGCAAAAGCATGCATAATAGTAGATGACGGGGACTTTCAACAACAACTGTGAAATTATCTCAATTTTCGACCACGTTATTCAGTTTTTCAAACTAACTGGTGAAATAATATACATATGTCTGTCAAATTATTGAATTTATTTTTCATCAATGCATGGTCATATAACAATTTGATCATGCATCCGCCATTTGCAGTCGGGAGGTAACTTCTCGGCGGGATCCGTTCCGGAGAATGGCATTTGGTGAAGGGTCAGCGCCAGAGTTGAAACCCTAAACCATGTCCTAGACCTTGGGCAAGTCTTGGACCAAGTCTAAGTATGGCGACGCTAAGTCATATTTCTATCAATGATAAATGGATCGTGAAATGAACAAATAGGAGATACTGAATTCATTGGAAAAGAAAAAAACATGTCGGCATTCCAAAAAGGCACTGATTCAGTTCTTCGTTAATAATAGTCGGATTCTGACATGCAGCAAATTGAATTGTAGGGGATACTGAATTGGCATAAGAAAAACAAAGATGATGGCGTGCCCAAACAGCAGTAGGCGTGCGCGCGATACAAGAATTCCGAAATGTATATAAGGGGCATATGTGAAGTTACAGAGTTATGTTGTCATATATTTACGTTTTAGGGTCATATATTTACGTTTTAGGGTCATATATTTACGTTTTAGGGTCATAAACAGTATCGGAAAAGTTAGCATGTGATAGGACTAATGCATCAAATATTATTTTTTTATACTGTTGGCTTAAAATATGTCGGTTCGGATAAATTGATATTGGGTTAGAGTACCCATGTTTCATGATTTGGCTGACATGAAAAAAAAATTAAAGATTGATCTAGATCGAACCAAGGTTTTTGAAACGTTTTGTCAGGCACAAATTTTGTTTATTCAGCTGGAAAATAATACTATTTTCAAATATGTTCCTCATATCTGCATGCTCGATTAATAAGCATTATACCTTTTTTCGAAGGATGGACAGTAAAACAATATTCATTTGAGTTTGTGAGGACGAAGCTCATTAAAATATGCTCTATATATGGAAGTATGTATAAACAAGAATGTGAGAGCAATTTAATACTGATACGTCTGGATCAACTGCGTTAAATCTTATCGGGAGCATAATTTTCGAAAAAACTTTTTCAGTGGTAGTAGAAAAATGATAAGAGATCATTATCGAGCAACTCACTAGCAGCACTTTCATTACAAAAAAAGTCATTTATTGGGCATACTAAGATGTTTGAGTATTTGTTTTTCAGTTTTTTACCATGCAGATCGAGATTAGAGAGTTTTCACCAGAGGTTTTTACAGTTGCTCAGACGGAACTTCAAGTGAGCTTCCCTTTATAGTTCTATTGAACGATTGGTTACATGCATACTCCTATTTGTATCGAAAATGGCAAATACATCATCCACGTATCAGATCCAAGTTCGTAGAAAGTTATCCAACTCTTCCCTTTCTTCCATTTCTTATCTGCTCATGAACAAATTAGCCATGAAAGGAGACAACAGGTTTCCTATTGTCGTACCCTCATGTTACCCATAAAAACAGTTGGTGAACTGGAAGCAATTTTGTTCCATGCAAATTTTGGTAAGCCGGATATACTCTTCTACCAATTCCCCACTCATTTCATTAATATCTGAAATATCCTTCCAATATTCAATTGTTTTTGGTATGTTTACACTTCGAAATAACGAATATATACGTCAAAGAATACTAAGATATCTCCTTCTCGCAACCTTACATCTTTGATCTTCTCGATGAATACTTGTGTCACCAAATATTGAAATTTCGGCACTAGGATGATTGATTTGCAGAAAGTCAATGGTGTCTGCAAGTGAAGAAAATGATGCCCTATATTGTACATCGCTACGTGGTCGATGAACGCAGCATATGAATTTGGTGATCTTCTGTGACATTATTTTGAACCACAAAATATCAAAGTTTCGGGGTTCCAGAATTTCTTCCCATTGACAGGAGATATCGCTTCTGATGGAAAGAGATATTCCAAAGTTACATCTGAATCGAGAGTGGAAAATATAGAAAATTGACTGGGTTGCTGAAGCACTGACTTTGGTTTCTGTGAGTGCAATAATATGTCAACTATTTGATTGCAGATGTTAGTGAACTGAGTTCATATTTGAGTTGAGCCCTCTGATGTTGCTAGTGGGACTCTTAGCAACTGCAGTTTCCATGCTATTTTCCTGTGGACTGATGTTAGGAAGACCCTGCTGACTGTCAGAAATAGCGGTTTTCGAATAACTTTTGCAGGATGATGCACTTGAATCAGCCCACACCCGGAGATCCGATTGGAAAGCTATTTTGCCTCCGGAGTGTTTTGACCCTAGGATCACCATCATGTATTTTTCCTCATATTTCCACCCTTGAAACAGCGGCACAGGAACGAAACGTTAGCCCGAAAGCAACTTCACGCTGCCTAAGCCGTTGCGATGGTATCTCACCGGGCGATGTCGGGTGGAACCAGCATTTACCATCTACACTTTCTTGTCCAAAGAATGCTCGAATTCTCTTGAGCAAAGAAAGGTATGAGATTGAGAGAAAAAGTTGTTAGGGAGGTGGCTGAAAACAACGGGTATCCATCAAACATAGTGAATAAATTGATTAGAAAAATTAGAAAAATTTAAGGGGTATCCGAAAGACAAGACGTTCTAAAAAGAACAGTCTAGGATTTACAAAATAAGCTGCGAGGATTGTGATAAGAAATATGTTGTTCGAAGGTGGTTGACAATGTTTCATGATAAATTTCATTAGTTTCATTTGTTATTTCAGAGATTTCAAATTATATCATATTAGACATTGGAAGTCCGAACTAATGAAATTTAAGAAATATGTTGGTCAAATCAAACGGACTATAATAGCATGCTACAAGGAACATGATTCACATGTTCGGTTTCATAGACCAGAGAAATCTAGTGTCGTTCAACATTCCATAGAGAACGAGCATAGAATAAGTGAGAAATGTTTGAAATTGTCGAGACCGATACATAACAGCAGGTTTCTGGTTGCTTTTGAAAGATTGGAAATCGAAAACTGCGGCATGAATTCTATGAATAGCGACAAACTACTATTTCGAACAGTTCTCTGTTCGGTCTTATACGTAACAATTCTGAATGAGAAACAGATAAATATTAGAGATAATCTCTAATATAGGGGAAATACATAACAAATTAGAGGTATTGAAATCAGGTAGTTCAAGCATAGGATCAATAACAGGTAGTAGTTAGGTAAAAATAACCGGTGTAGTTAGGTCATACTAACAGTTATTAGTTAGGCCACTAGCATATAAAAACACTAACAGTTGTAAAATGTAGTTATAATGATCTCATGAGGACGCTAACTTAGCTAGCGAAACGAGCGTCGAGAGACCGTAATTTTTGTTCCGGTGTTGGGAAAGTACACATCAGCCTGCCCTTTGGTTTGGTTATGATCAAAACTGCTGCTACTATTGAATTCAACTGATAGTTGTTAATAACTCAACAAATTAAAATTTGAATTTTTTTCATTGATAATTTTTAAATTTGCGATTTTCCCTATGCCATATCATCGTTCGAAACGAGTAGGTACATACATTAGGCAAGTAGTATATCGAAAATAGGTTGAAAGGCCTTTTTGACTTCGGAAAATGAATAATTATGTTTCTTGATATTTCGACGATTCCAATTATACTTTCTTCAACGAAATCGGATGACCAGATGAGGAAAGTGGAGTTGACTTAATTTTGATGTATTCGAAACCGTCTTAGTATGAGGAATCCGAATGTATCTTTTGTTTTACTATACCTAAATAATTTTTTTCATCATCTGAAATGATTTTATTCACTTGTGTAAAATGACGAAAGTCGATTTTTTGTGAACGAAAATCAGTTTTTTTATTGACATTCTTTGGGTATTTTTACCTTCCACTCGTGATGTTCTGGTAAACTACGATGTTGAGAGTTTTTTCACGATTGTACCTATCGAATAAAACTTTTCAAATTGTAAGATCCAGACTCAATTTTGAAACATCAACGAAGATGGATGTTAGTTGTATATTTGAAATTATGTATAGGACAAATCTATTTTCAACATGGAGATGATTTCCATCAACAAGAATTTGATATGGCTATGGGTTACCCTTCTAATCCCATCTTAAGTAACATACAGGGTGGCCCATTAGTGTGAGGAAGTATAGTATTTCGACAAATTGTTTCAGATGAGAAATATATGGTCCACTTTGTTGCTTATTTCAAAGATATTTTGGAATAAACGGAGTGTTCCTTTGAAGCGGAGCAATACAAATAATCTTTTTTTCAAATGGACATTTTTTTACCGTTGGACTAATCAAAATATTTTACATAAGGAGGTATTTCCTGTTTTCAAAAATTTTGCTGATAGAAAAAAAATCTCCGTAAAAACAGACCACCACAAATGCCATCATAAAAATTTATGGAAAGAATTTAAGCAGAATCATTTGTAATGTGCACCAAGGGTGAGGTGGTACGGACTGAAAGTTACACTTCTCGAAAAGGAGATTTTATACAGATTTTTTTAATGAAACACCCAGTATATTATGTCAACATTTTTCAGAACTATTCCATCCCTTTAAATTTGGATAGGATGAAAAAGTTTCTAAAACGGACACTTTTTGACAAATTTACAGTTTGTCTAAAATTGTCTTCCTATTTACGTATAGGCCGGCTAGGGTTTTAACACTTAGTTACTGTTACCGAAATTTAACATAATTGCAATGTCAAAATTGAACGATTGTTTGAAGGTGATTCCCAATGTTTCATGATGAATTTCACTAGTTCGGACTTCCATTGTCTAATATAAGTATTTCAAATCCCTGAAACAACTAAAAAAAAGGTAATTAAAAATGAATAGCTGAAAATAACAATTATATCAAGCAAAAATAACCTGAAATGAAAGAATAGTGGAATAGAACGATTGAACAAAAAATGAAGTATAAAAAATTATAAAGAAATAAAATTAAAAAAAATTAAGAGATTCCAAGCCACGTTAGTTCACGACGTTTCGATTGTTAGTATCTACAATCCGTCTTCGGGTGATGACTGGACTGATTTCTCCGAGAGATGACTATTTATGGGTCATTCCGGTACTTTCACTTATCTCCGATTTCCATTTTTTCCGCTTCACTGGTTCAGTGGGAGATGACCGTTTGGCGGGAGTTGGCCATTTTTCGCTTGATGATGGGTTTTCATATGTTGCGTATCTCTACGCTAGCTTGGTTGAATACGTTGTTGGACAACATGTTGCTGAGCCCATTCACAAAATGTTACTCTTTTCTCAGAATCATTATCTAATAAATCTTGATGTAATTGAACACGGTACGGATGAAACGTATTCTTTTTCAAAATTATTTGTATTACAGTCCAGCTTTTGTCAGTTTGTTTGAATATTTCGCTATGTGAGATATGAGGATATTCTCTAACTTTCAAGAGGACAGTTATTTCAGTTTCTTAAGTGAATGCGATTTTGGTTCTTTCTATTTTTTCATATGCGATATTTCCTATTCGATAAATCGAAGAAGCAAATTTTCAAATGCTTTTTTTCTGGGTTGTCACGTGTCTGTATATCGTTCATTATAAATTCTGATCGCTTATGAACAGTTTTTATCACTTGCTTCCAGTACAAAATTCTTCGGTGGAGAAATTCATGACGCATTTATTTTCGCATCATGAACCAGTTTACAAGCAAGCGGTCAGTATTATTTTAGCACCGTGGATACAATTGAGTGAGCATTTTGTATGGAGCATCATAACCTATGGAAAAATGTTAGTTCTTGAATTTTGTAAATATTGAAGTTTTAGTTTCAGTCGAAATAAAATGAAATTATCAATTTCATGATATCGTCAAATTTAGAGGCTGAGGAATGAAGTAGTTCTTCGAAATGGTACAATAATATACTGGGTGTTTCATTTGAAAATATCAAGTTTTTGATATTTGAAGTTTGTCAAATTGATGCCTCTATATAAAATCTTCTGTTTGAGAAATGTAATTTTCAGTACATATCGACAATTCATCTCACTCTAAGTATTGCATGTCTCGAATATTTCTGCTTTTCAGAGGATTTTCTTTATTCCAGCAATAATTTTCGAAAGAAGGAAATACCTTCTCATGTTAAAAATTTTGCTCAGTTCAACGGTGAAAAAATTTCCAGGGGGGTTTATTTGAAAAATTGTGAATTGTATTGCCCCGATTCAAAGGGAAACTCCGTATATTCCAATTTTTTTTTAAATAAGCAACAAAGTGAACTATTGAAGTTTTATCTGAAAATTGTCATCATACTCGTCATTATAGGCAAGATACTTTACTTCCTCACACTGATGGGCCACGATCTGAAGTCGGATATAATCCAACGCCGTTCGTGGTATTAACCAGTGGAGTATTTGTTTTCTGACAGGCGTCAGTCCATTCAACCTACTGTGTAGGTATATCCGAGCCGGGCTTGAACATTTAATGTTCATTTCTTCAGATTTGTTTACTGCCTGTCTTCATGCATAGCCGACTGACTAATAAAAAAGTTTTTTTTCTTATTCAGAGGAATCGGGCAAATTTCAGATATGCAGTTGGTTAGTACCTCGTCCACTAGATGGAGTGACATTTTGGATGTTCGCTCCAACTTAAGACGAAGAATCAAATACTCTGAAAGAATTTCGATTTTAAATTATGGACTATTATTGACTTTAGGTCGATGATGGTCACTATCTTGCTCTGACGAGTGGCTAAGGAGCCCGAAACCGGTCTGCAAGTGTGCCCATTCCAAAATTGAAGGTCGACTCTTTCAGTTGTATTGCAAATTGCATATGCAGGAAATTTTCTTTGAAGATTCCTGCACTGACGCCTGACGGATATAATCCAACGCCGTTCGTGGAATTAGCCAGTAGAGTAGTTGTTTTCTGATAGGCGTCAGTACATTAAACCTACTGTGTAGGTATATCCGAGACGGTCTTGAACATTTTAAGATCATTTCTTTAGATTATTAAAATACATATTAGTGAAGTGGTACATATTAGACAACAAAAAGTGAGTCAACCCTCATATTTCATAAAGATCTGCAGCTAGTTCCAGCTTAAAATACCAAGTTAAAATTCTTATGTGATACTACTCAGGAGAAAAAAACTGATAAGAGGACTCAATATTATAGTACCAGCGCATAGGTTGAAATTAAATTAATAACGCTGGATAAGAGTTCAATGTCGAGCAGCTGTTAGAAGAAATAATGAATAGTTAAAATCAACTGAAACATTTCATTTAGGTAAGCAAAGCCCGTGTTTTATGTAAAATTGAATGCTAAAGTGAAAACTTTAGAGAAAGAGAAAGCTCTGGACTCTGGAAAAAGTTGTTTTCATCGAAGTAAACATCAACAAATATAGCCCCCTCAGTGGATCCTCTTATATCAAACTTCCAGAATTCATCACTTTGAAGTGGCAGGCAATAGTTAATGTGAGAAATGAAGACCATTTTTGCTTCGCTTGGGCGGTGTCATCAGCTCTGCGACCGGCGCAAATGAGAACTTCTGAAGTAGGATCATATCCAGACTTTAGAGATGTACTTAATGAAATTACGTGATATTTTTCTAATTTCACATCAGAACAACTGAGAAAGTACCGGGAATAACCTTGTGAAGATGAAAATCAGTTTTTAGGCCTGAGTTAGTGATAATTTAATAATATCTTCAATCGATTCAGTTGGGACTTAATCCATAAAGTGGTTGAAATTAGCCACATCTGGCAAGACAAGTGGATAAATAACACCCTACCACAGGCGTACGAACAGTAATTGCTACATGGAGTGAAAATTGTGAAATTTTCTATTAATTCACAAGTTGATGTGATAGTTATCGAATTAATATTTATGAAGTGCATCCACCGCATGAAAGTCCTCTGCAAAAAATAAAAGAAAAAATCCACTTCTACATAAAGTTCAGGAAATATAGGACATTTCAACAATCACACAAAGAAATGGATTCATAATTCAAATGCTGCAAGAAGAATGTACAAATGTATGTTGTACACAAAGTCTAGGTATTTTTCACCAGAGCTGTATGGAGAGAAAAAGATATATGCAGATAGTAGAAGGCTACAAAATAATCTGCTCTAAAGATAAAATAGCGGAACTAAAGGAGGGCAATAAAGAAAGAGATGTATTTATTCAGAAACTAAGGAGAACATTAATGGACCTTGAAGATGAAGTTACTGGCGCTGAAAATTACATTAGCAAACTTAACGAACAAAAAGGAATCATCTCAGAACAAAAAAAAATGAAATTACTAATCTCATTCAAAAAATGCTGTCTTACAGGAAAGATTAGAAGTAATAAAAGTTGACTTGAACAGATATCAAAATAATTTAGCAGACCTCAACGCTATCAATAAAAACATGAAGACATTTTTTGAAACAATGACACAGGAGAAAGAAGTCTATCTAGAAGAACTAAAGAAATTAAAATGTGATTATGCCAGTTTGAAGTAAGACCACAATAGTACGAAACTATCAGAGAAAAAGTACAGCACCACGAAACAACTAAACCTAGTTCATAGTTCATATGATTTTACTCGTGTAAGGATATTATGGAAGGGAAATGATACATCATCTAGCACAAATCAGAGAATATTCTGTTCAGTCGATCAGGAAACCAGAAGCCACCGATGAAGAGCTGATTCATACTGCTATCACGAACTCAAAAGACTTCTCCAGAAAGGCGGATATCGCATTGCTATGGGTTAATAAAACAAATGAAAATTTATTTGATACCCTTGTTGAAGAAACACAACACACACAATTGCTTATTATTTCAGAGCCTTACAGATATGACGTCAGCACAAATCGAAGAATATACGAAAATAATTTGAATTTACACAAAAAATTACACTTCTTGAAGTTGAAAAAATCTACTTTTTGGAATGTAATAGCTTTATAAGGCGTTCACACTACACAAGAGATGAATTCGGGCTGAAGGCAGTAGTAGCTCGCTATTTGAGTAGAGAAATAATGAAGATAATCAATGAATTGAGGTATAGATGAAATAACCGGGAAAACCTGAAAAAAACAGACATGCTTCAGGACAACCAGGATAATTCCAAAATACTTTTGGGAACGCAAGGAGACACCAAGTACAACCTTACCACCAAAGGACTTGACAAATCAAAAAAACCTGGAATAATAAAAATTGTAATGCAGACAAAAGAGTTTCATTGTAGTAGATGTATACAGCCGAATTCCGGCCTCCCCCCACCACTATGACGTATTAATTTTTTGTTGTTCTTGTTTAGTTACATCAAGGCGATGTGACCTTGAAGGGTCTGGTGCAGGAATCATTCAGAATTTTTTTTTCATATGAGATTTTTTTGTGTCTGTGTGTGTGACATAGGGACGTAATTACATTTGATTGGTGTGTGTGTGTGAGAATGCACGGTAGAGGGTTTCATAATGTGCTTGTCTATGTACAAACATACGTCTGCATACTTCGAAGATCCTTCGAGTAATGAATGTTCCATCAGTGTGAGCCCACCAAGTTAGTAGTGGTGTGACGTCACAGCAGCAACCGTTCAACGGTAAGAGAGCAAGATGTTCACTCCACGACGTGTGGCTGAGTAATGCGTATTCATCGGTCTGCCCTCATCTCTCTCGATGCGTTGAAGGCTGTGACATAACGCATCGCTCTAGCCTCGCTATCGATGGTGACACGCAGGTGGCCGAGGACTGTGTTACTCCCCCCAACACTATGACGTATTAATTGCTTTTTTTGTTGTTTAGTAACATCAAGGAGATGTGACCTTGAAGTGTCTGGTGCAAGGATCATTCAGAATTTTTTTCATATGAGATTTTGTGTGTGTGTATGTGTGCGGTTTGTGTTTGTGAGTGTGTGTGTGTGTGTGTGAATGCACGGTACAGGGTTTCATCAAGTGCTTGTCCATGTACAAACATACGTCTGCATACTTCAAAGATCCACCAAGTAATGAATGTTCCATCGGTGTGAGCCAACCAAGTTAGTACGTCTACATACTACACTTTCACATTGAAATGATCTCTACATACGTCACACGATGTCGACAAGGTGACTTTGAAGAAGTCTTTACACTCAGACAAGACGACTTTGAAGTAGTGTTTTGGATTTGACATACACGGTGAAGTTAGGATTCGACATTATCGTTCATGTGTACTCTGTACCAGTTTGTACAGAATAAACACACGTCTGCATACCACGAAGATCCATTGACTAGTGTTCCTTCCTAATTAGTTTGGATGGTACCTATCGTGACAGAGAGTGCACACGTCTACACTCTCTAGGTTTGTTCTGGTTCTCACATCCCAAAACGTTTGGAAACTGCGCAAGACATGGTGCATACAAACAAAAAAACTGAAACAGTCCGAAATAGTCTCGGACACTTGTTTAAACCAGAACGCTTTTGAGGAGACCACTGTGCCACCTATCGTATATATGAAGAGATGAAGACGAGAAAATACTATTAATCATGTCCATTTTGTTATGTAGCGTATCACTATAGTCAGCTCAAATGTTATCTACCCTCAATCATCAATTATTCAAATCGAATAAATAAAAAAATATCCTAGCGAATAGCCCAAACAAATTTCCACAAATGCGCATAAGCAACGGGAATAGTTTTCAACAGTTCAGCCTCGAGAGCAAGAACGATTCGGGACGGTTCAAAACAGTTATGATCATTTCGCAGTCAAAACCAGAAGAGAGGATTCATCAGTCCGAAATTATCCCCAATGCACCAGAACGCTCTATATCAACTGCGCATGATCCTGACGTCCTAGAACCCGAATTTCGTAGAACCAGAACAAACTTTCTGAATCATCTAGAGGAACAATTCGTTCAGGCCAGTCTCAACACCCTACACAGTAGGTTAATGGACTGACACCTATCAGAAAACAACTACTCCCCTGGCTAATACCACGAAGGGCGTTGGATTATATCCGACAGGTGTCAGTGCAGGATTCTTCACTGAAGTTATTCCTGCATATGCTGTTGGCGATACAACTGATGCAGGAATAACTTCAGTGAAGAATCCTGTACTGACACCTGTCGGATATAATCCAACGCCCTTCGTGGTATTAGCCAGGGGAGTAGTTGTTTTCTGATAGGTGTCAGTCCATTAACCTACTGTGTAGGGTGTTGAGACTGGCCTGAACGAATTGTTCATCTAGATGATTTGATTTATAGCCAGTCTTCAAGTATGCCCACTGACTATACGTGAAAAACTTTCTGAAGTTCCAACGACCACTGCTTGGCTCGTATCACCATCTGTCAACACATCGAGTTGTGATTGTGGGGAGGTCGCAAGACACTTTCAATTTTGAAATGACATCAACATACGTCACACGATATCGACAAAGTAACTTTTGAAGAAGTCTTTACATGTGAACAAGGCGACTTTGAAATAGTGTTTTGGGTTTGACATACACGGTAAAGTTAGGACTTGACATTATCGTTCATATGTACTCTGTACCAGTTTGTACAGAATAAACACACGTCTGCCCAACGAGTTGTGATCGTGAACGCCATCATTCAGTATGTGAGAGCGCATCGAGATGAATTCGTCTTGAGTATATTCCTTCCAAAATTTTGTTGGCATTGTCATAAAACGTATGTGAAACTGCTGATTACACAGAAATGGCTTATTCGAAATTCCAAAAATAATACAATGGTTAATTCGAAATTCCAAAAGTATTACAGTGTTGAATAGACAATTGACTCAATTCTTAAAAACCCCCTTTCCGTTTGGAAAAAAGTTGGTAACGCCCTCTCTTTCAAAGATACACAAAGTAATGAATGTTCCATCGGTGTGAGCGTACCAAGTTATTGGTGTGACGTCACAGCAGCAACTATTTAATGATAGGAGAACGTGATGTTCACTCCACGGCGTGTGGCTGAGTAATGCGTATTCATCGGTGTGTCCTTAACTCTCTCGAAACGGAGATGGCTTTGACGTAACGCATCGCTCATCCTTCGCTGTCAATGGTGACGCGCAGGTGGCGAGAACTGTGTTAGCATCTGTCCTCTAAACGATAGCGTAACGACTTCTGTTAACGCGTCCAGCTAAGAGCTGGGCTTGGCTGTGACGTCAGGCACACCAGATAAATATGTTTATGCTTCATTATGTATATATTGTCTTCCAAGAGTATTTCAATACATTCTCAAAATATAAGAAGACAAGCATTAGCTGGAAATATAGCTGCGCCATCTATGAACTGAGGTTGAAGATCGTGATCGCCAAAGTGTGTAAAAGCATTGGTGTTCACTTTCGTACGGTTGTGACGGTCTTGAAGTAATTTGGAAATAATATGTTTCTTTATTTGAACAAAATAACTGAATGAAAACTAGTCACTGTATTCAGAAGTTGAAGAGCTTGAAATGTGGAAATATTAATACTTTTTCATCACTGTATCCATCTCTACCAATATATTTGTTATAGTAGGTTTTGCAATCAGCCCAAATCAATTCAATATCATTAAAATCTGGGTGGTAAGGTTCCTTCGGGTTCGCGTGCACTTTTCACATTATTATCCTGCCAAAACTCTCTTTTATTTCCTCTAGAATAAATCCATGTTTCATCTAAGAAAACCACTTCTCGTGGTTTCAAACTTCTTCGGTTTTCCTGGTATTTGCGTAAAAAATGCTCGTTGTGAAACGATATTAGGTCTTTCAACCAAAGCTCTTCGATTATCATCTTTTTCAAATTTAAATCCCAGCTCTTTCAGTAAAAGATTTAAGGACGATTTGCACATAGAAACAATTTCCTTATTTTTCAGCTCATCGTTCAAAGATCGAAGGTAAGATGTTTTTCTGGAAATAAATATTCAAATTAAAACTAGGTACATTTCAAAATTCATAGAATAGGAGAATTGATATTATAACTGCACTTCGAATACGAGATACAACTGAACCTTCAACTGTTAAAGAAAAATATATTTGACAATAAAGTTTGACTAGTTAATTAATTATCATACATCCAAGGCCTTTCCTGATACAGTTGTGACTGATGAAAATGGGGGTTATATTTGTTTAGAAATTTTTCTCACTAGTCAGTGTCGCGTCTAAGTCACGTGCATCGAATGAAATCTGCTTTCTTCTTGAGAGTGTGCTGCACCGATACACTTAATTTCATTGGTTAAAAATGACATTTTTCGAAATTCAACCAATGGTATAGCTAGAATTAGAAGTCCCGACGCAACACACTCAAACAGAAAACACGTGAAATAACATTTCCATCATACAGACATCTGAACAGTCAATTTGTACCGTCTTTCCTTCACCATGTACTTAGAAGATATACTCACTTTCTTTATATATATCGTACAGAGTATATCATACTTCCATTTTCTGCCCTCTAGATAAATCAGATGTTTTCTTTTTGATACGATGTCTACTTTTTCCTGTAGTTGATGGAATTGATCTGTGATATGATCTGTGTTGAAGAATATAAAAATTAAATTGCTTTGATCTGTTATATAGCAAAAATTATAAAAAAAACTAAGAAATATTTGAACTAATTTTTCAAAAGACTGATAGGTGACGCCTTCCATTTCTCATCAACTAATTAAGTCAATTTATAAACGATTTCTCGTTGTTCCACAATTTGGCGTGAGAGTGGCAACTAGGGATTAGATAGAGCATATCTCCCAGGGTAGGCCGCCAGCTTTCAAACAGTGAAGAAGGGCGTGGGTAAGATGGAGGGTAGAGCGCCACCCGCTTCATCAACCCTGGAGTTTATATAGCATACTAAACAAAAACGGGAAATTAATTCTAAACGGTAACCAATTGAATCAAACTCAGATCCAGTTAAAATACCTATAATTCCTTTCCCTAACATCCACACCTTTCTCAGTTGGTTCCAAACTTGTTAACAAATCTCTTGATTTATCTGTCAGTTTATAAATTGTATCAACCGTTATTATAAGGACTCCCCCGACAATACTGGCAGGAAAGATTGAGCTCCTGAGGCCACAAAGTGTCAAATGTGAGAATATTTTACTTTTCTAATAGACTTCCTAAGTCCTGACGTCACAACTAGGCAGAGCTTAGCGAACTTTTCCAAACAAATCGATTTGACATGTTAAAACGCCATAAGTAATTATGTATATATTTATTGTATGTGCTTGCATTGCTAATGAGGACATTAGCGTATATTTTTGATTTGGTGTCAGTTAGTTGTTACATATTTTGAAAAAAATCTCCATTGGTAGGTAACGTTTTTAATGAAAATTCAAGAGTTGTAATGTTTGTTGAGGTTATGTTAAAGCTCCCAGGGTTGGCCGCCAGCTTTTAAACAGTGAAGAAGGGCTTGAATAAGATGGAGGGTAGAGCGCCACCCGCTTCATCAACCCTGGAGCTTATATAGCATACTAAACAAAAACGGGAAATTTATTCTAAACGGTAACCAATTGAATCAAACTCAGATCCAGTTGAAATATCTATAATTCTTTTCCCTAACATCCACACCTTTCTCAGTTGGTTCCAAACTTGTTAACAAATTCCCTGATTCATCTGTCAGTCTATAAATTGTATCAACCGTTATTATAAGAACTCCCCCTAAAATACTAGCAGGAAGCCTTGAGCTCCTGAGGCCACAAAGTGTCAAATGTGAAAAGATTTTACTTTTCTAATAGACTTCCTAAGTCCTGACATCACAACTAGGCGGAGCTTAGCGAACTTTTCCAAATTCAAAGAATTCAATCAGTGAAATCATATATTTATTCACCAAAGGAATCAAAAGTATCAATGTGGAAACGATACCATTTACAGATTTAAAATGGCAAGAGTCTCTGTTTCAGATATTTGTGAAGGCCCTGCTGCTTCTGAACTTATATTGGTTGCTCCACCTCAACCTCTCTTCCCTTGACAGTTATTTTACTGAAAACAAAGTTATTGAATCCAAGAATAGTAATATCTTTTCTCATTCATGTGAACATGCCGTTTTTCTGGAGATTTAAAGTCGAACTTTCTCTTCATATTGAATTCAAATAAAAGTTGTTCTATTTTTTTTATCCATAATAACAAAGAACTGCAAAGTAATGATTGCTTTGATGGTTCTCGATCTAGTCTCCTGCAAATTGATTTAACAATAAAATGCTTCATCTATGTATTAAGTATGCTGATCAGGTACCTTATGAGATTAATCCACTTTTTTCTCTCAGCTGGGTCTGCAGGAAATCCAAAAAATTTACAATTCCTTTCTTCACTGTAGTGTTTACAACCAGGAACGAAACACGTAACCATGTTTACTGCAGTTCAGAAATCTTAAACAAAAGGAAAATTACATATAAAATGCTGTTTCAACACAAATGACTTGAAGATCTTTTTTATAAATTCTCAAACGTAAAATGAAAACTTAATAATGATAGAAACATTCAATACATAACCAACCTAACAAATACTTCAGAAGCTAATATAACTGAGAAATAATTACTTACGGGTCGCTGTTTGATATAAGTAGGTAGGTTTGTTCTGGTTCTACAAAATTCAGGTCTCAGGACGTCAGGATCATGCGCAGTTGATATATAGCGTTCTGATTTATTGAGGATAATTTCGGACGCCAGTATATGCATATATATTCACAATGATGACAAATTGTCAACTTCAACTTTCATTTAAAGTAGTACTCATCATATGCACAGATATTCAATGACTAACAAATTCCCAACTTCGTGTTTTCAGTGAAAGTAGTAATTTGTCATATAATGCACAGATATTCAATGACTAACAAATTCCCAACTTCGACTTTTTAGTCAAAGTAGTCATTTGTCACATAATCTACTACTACTACTACTACTGTTTGTATGAATAATGTAGCCCTGTGAAGGTTTGTTTTTTTTATCAGTAGGTTCACGGTTATTGTGTCACTGATTTGACATTATTGCATATTATACATGTCGACACTCGGGTGAAGTTTGTTAGGGGTCTCTCGCAAGCATGGCACCAATTATGGAAACGGTGTTGTGGGTGTTAAATAACTATTGTTTCGTGACACTTCCTGAAGAAGATATATATGTTATAGTGATGATCAATTAATACTCATAACAGTGGAAAGAGATAACCAGACAGCCGACAGTGTTTTACAATTTACCTACATCTGCCAGACATGATATTGACAGTTGACAGTATCACTGTTTTATGTTATTGGGTATTGTTTTCGTCAGTTTTACAATATTTTGCAGTCAAATATATTACAAAAATAGTTTTTTTCAAAGCTTAACGTGTCTTAGCATCATTACTTTCAAAGTAAGTACAATACAATGTGTTTTATTCATAAATGTTCTTTAATATTTCCAACCTCACAATTGACCTTTGTGACTATAATTTCGCATAACCGGGATATTATACAAGAGTAATTGGGAGTGTGGAAACAATAATGAGAGAAATAACCTTAATTAAATCTATGAAGTCATGCCAAAACATGTACAATATATTTATACTCCTTTTTAGATTATGCCTGGAAGTATTCTTAATTCACAAACACAACAATTTGTGTTGAACTTGTGCGAATATTTTGAAAGGAAGAGGGCGTTTGGAGGACCTTTGTTACCATTTTCATCTGTTCAAGAGGTAACCATTGAAATGATAAAAGAAATGTCATAACTTTTCTTAACTGTATTTTAGAGAGTTGCAGATGCACTTAAAATATCTCAAAAACGGTGTTCAATATCAAACAAAGGAATGAACACAAACCCATTCCATCAACTCCAGGAAAAAGTAGACATCGTATCAAAAAGAAAACATCTGATTTATCTGAAGGGCAGGAAATGGAAGTATGATATACTCTGTACGATATGTATGAAGACAGTGAGTACATCTTTTTAGTACATGGTGAAAGAAAGACGATACAAATTGACTGTTCGGATGTCTATATGATGGAAATATTATTTCGCGTGTTTTCTGTTTGAGTGTGTTGCGTCGGGACTTCTAATTCTAGCTATACCATTGGTTAAATTTTGGAAAGTGTCATTTTTAACCAATGAAATTAAGTGTATCGGTGCAGCACACTCTCAAGAAGAAAGCAGATTTCATTCGATGCACGTGACTCAGACGCGACACTGACTAGTGAGGAAAATTTCTAAACAAATATAACCCCCATTTTCATCAGTCACAACTGTATCAGGAAAGGCCTTGGATGTATGATAATTAGTTAACTAGTAAAACTTCATTGTCAAATATATTTTTCTTTAACATTTGAAGGTTCAGTTGTATCTCGTATTCGAAGTGCAGTTATAATATCAATTCTCCTATTCTATGAATTTTGAAATGTACCTACTTTTAATTTGAATATTTTCTTCCAGAAAAACATCTTACCCTTCGATCTTTGAACGATGAGCTGAAAATGAGAACATTGTTTCTATGTGCAAATCGTCTTTAAATGTTTTACTGAAAGAGCTGGGATTTGAATTTGAAAAAGATGATAATCGAAGAGCTTTTTACGCAAATACCAGGAAAACCGAAGAATTTTAAAACCACGAGAAGTGGTTTTCTTAGATGAAACATGGATTTATTCTAGAGGAAATAAAAGAAAGTCTTGGCAGGATGATAATGTAAAAAGTGCACGCAAACCCGAAGGATATGATGGTAAACGATTTCTTGTGCATGCTGGTTCTACGAAAGGGTTTATTCCAGAAGCCAGTTTATTGTTCTGTTCAAAATCTTTGACCTTAGATCACCATGGAGAAATGACTAGTACGATGTTCACCAAGTGGATTACTTTACAGTTACTTCCCAATTTGGAAGAATCATCTTCAACTATAATGGACAGTGCACCATACCACAGTGAAATTTTGAATAAACAGCCTACCAGTTCTTCTAGAAAATCGGAAATTGTTAGTTGGTTACACGAAAACAACAGATTTTGATGAAAATGATAAAAAGTAATTTAATGCTATTAAATTACTTTGGGCTGATTGCAAAACCTAACATAACAAATATATTGGTAGAGATGGATACAGTGATGAAAAAGTATTAAGTATGTGGAATGAAGCGTTAGATAGGTGCAATGCTGGAACCTGGGCAAAATGTGTGAAACACATCTAGCAGAGAAATGGTATGAACGAGAAAAGCTTCTTTGTGCTATGGATATTACACCTATCATTATAAACATTGGTGAAAGTTCTGAATGAAAGTGATTAATATTTTTTTTTCATAAATGGTAGGTGCATAACTGTACGTTCTCGCAATGCATACGTAAATGTATAAATGAATTTTTAGTTGATGTTGTGTTGAGTATTTCAACTGGTGTTTTTTTTTACTTCTTAGACATTCATTTGTGTCTCTGCATCCATGCACTGATGATTCAATGGAAGCTCGTTTGTTAAACTAATTTTCAAATACTATTTGATATAATTTGTGAGTAGTCAACCCACAGCATAAATAAGGAATTTTTTGTTGCCTACTTTGGTTAAAAATCATTCATTTGATATTAGGTTTTCTACCGACGGAAAGATGGCGCCACCTATAAATCTTTTGAAAAATGAAACGATTCGATAATTTTTTTATAAATTCTGTACCTCAGAGGTAAACTATCGTAACTGACATTTTGCAAATTTTACAGGAGAGCAGTTGTAACTCAAGTTACTTGAGTTTACACATATCATATCATAACAGATACATCAAAGTCACATCGGCTATGACGCCATTCATTAGCTGTGCAGATACGATAAAACTATCCAGTCAAGAATATACACCTCGATAATGTAGTTATATCAATAACCCCAAAATCGAGAATTTTTTAGTTACGACAGTTCACCTCTCAGGTACAGAATTTAATACAATTTTTGCGTAGACATTATAGTTCAAGAATCGCAAAGTTGCGAAATACTAGAAAAATCGAGCAATTAAATCGAATATTTCAAGTAACACTTTTTTTGGAATTTTCACTGAATATTTTGCAAAACCGAATCATTTGTATAACTGTGTACTGTATACTATACTTTTCTCTGGCGTGTTCATATTAGATATATTTTTAAAGTGGTCATAATCATTATTGGTTTCTAACTATGAAAAAAAAAGTACTTGCAGTCTCTACTATTCAAAATCAAACTTAATCCATTGTTACGTTATTTCCACATTTCAAGCTCTTCAACTTCTAAATACAGTGACTAGAAACACTGTAATACTTTTGGAATTTCGAATTAACCGTTGTATTACTTTTGGAATTTCGAATAAGCCATTTCTGTGTAATCAGCAGTTTCACATACGTTTTATGACAATGCCAATAAAATTTTGGAAGGAATATACTCAAGACGAATTCATCTCGATGCGCTCTCACATACTGAATGATGGTGTTCACGATCACAACTCGTTGTGCACGATAGGTACCATCCAAACTGATTAGGAAGGAGCACTAGTCAGTGGATCTTCGTGGTATGCAGACGTGTGTTTATTCTGTACAAACTGGTACAGAGTACACATGAACGATAATGTCAAATCCTAACTTTACCGTGTATGTCAAACCCAAAACACTACTTCAATGTCGTCTTGTCCGCATGTAAAGACTTCTTCAAAGTCTGCTTGTCGACATCGTGTGACGTATGTTGATGTCATTTCAGAATTGAAAGTGTCTTGCGACCTCTCCACCATCACAACTCGATGTGTTGACAGATGGTGATACGAGCCAAGCAGTGGTCATTGGAACTTCAGAGAGTGTAGACGTGTGCACTCTCTGTCACGATAGGTACCATCCAAACTGATTAGGAAGGAGCACTAGTCAGTTGATCTTCGTGGTATGCAGACGTTTGTATATTCTGTGCAAAATGGTACAGAGTGCACATGAACGATAATGTCAAATCCCAACTCTACCGTGTATGTCAAATCCAAAATACTACTTCAAAGTCACCTTGTCGACATCGTGTGACGTATGTAGAGATTATTTCAATGTTGAAAGTGTAGTATGTAGACGTACTAACTTGGTGGGCTCACACCGATGGAACATTCATTACTTGGTGGATCTTTGAAGTATGCAGACGTATGTTTGTACATGGACAAGCACTTGATGAAACCCTGTACCGTGCCTTCACACACACACACACCAACCAAATGTAATCATGTCACACGCACACACACACAAAATCTCATATGAAAAAAATTTTGAATGATCCATGCACCAGACACTTCAAGGTCACATCGCCTTGATGTTACTGAACAACAAAAAAAAAACAGTTAATACGTCATAGTGGTGGGGGGAGTAACACAGTCCTCGGCCACCTGCGTGTTACCATCGATAGCGAGGCTAGAGCGATGCGTTACGTCATAGCCTTTATCGCGTCGAGAGAGATGAAGGCAGACCGATGAATACGCATTACTCAGCCACACGTCGTGAAGTGAACATCTCGCTCTCTTACCGTTGTACGGTTGCTGCTGTGACGTCACACTACTACTAACTTGGTGGGCTCACACCGATGGAACATTCATTACTTGAAGGATCTTGGAAGTATGCAGGCGTATGTTTGTACATAGACAAGCACTCTCTACCGTGCATTCTCACACACACACCAATCAAATGTAATTACGGCACTGTGTCACACACATACACACACACAAAAATTTCATATAAAAAAAATTCTGAACGATCCCTTCACCAGACCCTTCAAGGTTACATCGCCTTGATGTTACTAAACAACAACAAAAAAACAATTAATACGTCATAGTGGTGGGGGGAGGCCGGAATTCGGCTGTATACATCTACTCATTGTTGTTGTTGAACATCCAGTCTGTACGTAATAAAGGTAATTGAATTTATATTTTTCTCGAACAGAGCATTGGCTAAGATCTGAAGAACTCTTTGAATGCCAGAATTATGTAACAGCTTCAAAGTATTGTAGGACTCAATCTCTGCATAGGGGAACAATGATTCTAGTCAATAAAAATGCTTTCAAAAATCTGACGCTAAACAACATTGATAAATTTGATCATCTCATTGAAAAAGAATTTGAGTTATTGTTATTAAATGATACTAAAAATCATATCTTTTTTATTTGTATTTATAGACCACCAATGTGTAATGTCACAGCTTTTTTTTATATAGATTGGAGATTCTTTTGTCAAACCTTACAGTCAATTATCAGCTTATTATAGCTGGAGATCTCAACATAAATTATGATGACAGAAATTCTGCAT
>NW_019292711.1:0-43181 GCF_000500325.1 Leptinotarsa decemlineata
AGACTAACTCCCTTCATCAATTAATACAGACTCATACCAGACCAGCAGCACGGTTTTCGCAAGGGAAAATCCACAACAACTGCAACAGTTGACTTTTATAATAATGTATTGTCCGAGATCGACAAAAGAAACTCCTCTGTTGAAATTTTTTGTGACTTAAGTAAGGCTTTTGACTGTATTCCTCGTAATAGTCTACGATCCCGCTGCAGAATCACTACGTCCATAGCGTAGTTAACCAAACTCAGATTTTTACATACATTTGTGAATAGGAGAATATATTTAAGACCGGGTGCCATGTAGCTAATGTTTCCTAAATTATCGAATCAAATTTTTTTCGCAAGATTTTCAGGACAACTGTCTACTGATTAATTAGGGAGAACATGTTTCACAGAATCTGCTTCAGAACCATTTCTCAAGCTGCATTCGATCCTTCCAAGTGATGAAGGGTTTCGTAGGGGTATTGACCCGGCTCTTACTCCATGAAGTATTTTAGTAGCTTGATTTTTTCAAATAAAAATATTGGCGGCCACTTTTCAACTGACAACCTGTCATCAATGCATTTTCCTATTCATAAATGTATGTACAATTTTGAGTTTGATTAACTACGCTATGAATGTAGTGATTTTGCGGCGGGATCCTGTACTATAAGGCACTGCTACAAAAACTGGCTTTGTGGCATACGAGGAATTGCAGCCAAATGGTTCGAATTATATTTTTCCAATAGAAGTCAGTTTGTCCAATTTGTTTCAAAGAAGTTGACTGATCTATTAGTAAGCACTGCTCAGATGCCTCGCAACTGGATCTGGGAGTGCCACGGGGTAGTGTTTTGGCTCCAATACTATTTTCTTTGTGATGGGTCAGTCTCCACCGGGGTCCTCAAATCCTCGTCCTGGATTACTGTAGGTCGACCACTTCGAGGCTAAAATCTCTGAAAACAGTGCGTTCATTAACACTATGAGTGCCAAATGCCTGCTTAATTTTTTGGGCTGTTTCGGCAGCGCTCTGGTTCAGTTTGAATTCTTAGAAAAAAATTGGCCAAAAATCGCTTAACGATATCTAACAGTAATAAGCTGAAAATAGTCAAAAAATAACATTTGGAAAGAAATGAACGGCATCAATGTTTAGAGAACAAAACTCTATCGATCAGTATATAATAATAATAACTTTAGTCGTCTTTTCGATATATCCCTTATTAGTTAATAGCTCCTTTGTTTTTTAAATGGTATAATATGCAAATCTTTAATATCTTGAGGCAACGTATTGAATAATATTATGCCATTATATGCAAGTGATTCCTTGATTGTCTATGTTTTGGGATAGTNATTGTTTATGTGATATATTTAGAAGGTTTCAGCGTAATGTATTAATTCTGAGACTTTCATTCCAGTTAAAGGAGTCTCTAAAAAACCAATGACGGAAACTTTATTAGAAGAAAATGTGACATTTGATTGCTCACCCGATAATAACGTACCATCTGAAGGCGAAGCACTTTTAAATGCAGAATTGGAGAGTGATACGCCTTTATCACCTCCTTATGTGAAAGCACCTTTGGAGGATAGGTCAAAGTACGAAAAGTTGACACAACCAGTTTACGACATGTCCTCAAACAGCAGTTCGGAAGATGAAAATGTTAAGTCGAAGAAGAAGAAAAAAATTAATATTCCTGAGAAACTGCATTCTGTATACAAAACTGTAGAAATGCCTATAAAGAGTTTAAGATCTGATCGTAAGAAAACTGACAGTAAAGCGAAGAAGAAGCAATCCAGCAACGATCAAAACTCCACCAATGCAGATTCTGATGACTCGATTGGGTCAGCTAGCGATTTACGAATAGATGATGAAGACGTTCCTGCCCCGATTAAGGAAGATGCAATTAGCGAAACAATTAGTGAAAGCATAAAAACGTGTGGTTCATCAGCTTATCACGCAGAATGTGAAAGTATGGCGACCCATGAAGATGACTGTACAAGTAGGATAATAAGGAATAAACAGCGCGAATTAGTTAAAAAAGCAGCTATTCAATCGGAAGACATGTTATTTGTAGGACATCAGTATGGCGAACGCCCGCTACTTTTAGATGATGAGTTTGACTCTGACGGTGAAATCAAATATGACAAGTGGAGGCCTGACAAAGACAAAAATAAGGCTGATATTTGGATAGCGCCCTCTAGCAGTTTTGAGGACCGTAATGATGTCTTTGCTTTGGCACCTTTCGGGAGGTCTAAGCTCAAAGGCAAAGATACAGTGGTAGAAGATTCCTCAAAAAAACAATCTGTAATTTCTTTAGAAAGCGTGGAATTCGAAAGTGAAATTAAAGAGGTAGTGTTTCCTGATTGCGAAGAAAATCAAACTGTTACCACTCCTAGTCTCAACCCATTTTTGAATGTTGATTTTTTGCCAACTACGAATCAGCTGATAATAGATACTACTACTCTTACTACTACTACTGCTATTCGAACTACTGAGAGTCCAAGCCAAACAGTCAAGTATTTCAACGATGAGAAGTTCCAGTCAAATTTTGACAACACGCCCTTTGCTAAATCCATCAGCTCATCTACTGATAATGTTATCGTTCCTTCTGAAAAAATTGTTTTTCCTGATCTCGTCATTCCTAAAGAAATTTCCGATAAAAAGCTGAAGCATTTCCCCAGCAAAACGTCCCGGAGTAAATTAAGTTTGACTTTCACGAATGACAATAATTCTGAAGGCCATGAAATGCCTCAGAAAATAAAAAAGGACAAAAAGAAAGACAAAGATCAAAAGTCCAAGTACTGTCTGATAGACGATAGTGTGTCTGATGATGGGCCTAGTTTCCCAACGAAGCCGGTGAAGGTTTCCAAAACATCCAGTTCTCATAAAAAAGGAAGTGGCAAATCGAAGAGATCGTCGCTCAAAGTCAAAACTGATGGAGGATTCAGTAATATGAGTTTCGAAGATTTTCCTACTGATGATCGGGATATAATTAAGAGTTCCATTGTACCTTTCGAAGTATTGAGGAGTCCAGAACAAGAGCAAAAAACTTTTGGCACGAGAAGGATCGGAAACCCATTTTCCTGAGTTAGTATGGTAATTTTTTTTCATTCCTCTTTGCATAGTTTCCTTCAAGGAGGATACAGTAATTATGGCGGTCATACAATTCTTCGATGCCTCTTCATCGGATCTGAATTTCTTCCAGCAAGCATTCTTTGCGGTCTGGGAAAAAGTCGCTGGGAGCCATATCTGGAGAATACTGTGGATGCGGAAGCAATTCTCAGCCCAATTCATGCAATTTTGTCATCGTTTTCATTGATTTGTGACACGATACATTGTTCTGATGAAACATTACTTTCTTTTTTTTCAAATGGGGCATTTTTCCGCGTTTTCGTCTATCTAATGCTCCAATAACGCTATGTAATAGTCGGTCGCTGTTGATAGTTTTCCCTTTTCGAGATAGTCGATAAATATACCATGCGAATCTGAAAATACTGATACCATAACCTTGCCAGCCAAAACAAGGCTCAACATCATTAATTCGTTGTTGTTTTTGATCGATTGTGAGCACGCGCGGCACCAACTTCATTTTGCGGTCATCCAAGATTATTTTGTGGACTTTTTTGATGTTTTCGTCGGTAGCAGCCTCTCTAGGGCTTCCACTGCGTACATCGTCCTTGGTGCTCATTCCACCTCGTTTTAACTTACCAGACAGACCACTTCTCAATGGTTGATTTTCCTGGTGCAGAGTCCGCATAATGTTTATCAAGCCAAGCCTTGGCTTCAAGGGTTTTTTCTTCGTGAAAAAGCAATGCTTTATCAACACATGAAATTCCTTTCCATCCATTTTTTTCAAACTAACAAAAGTTGCTTCACACAAAACGTTCTATCCTATAAAATGATAGTCCGACAGCTGTGAAATTTTTACACGTGTATTTCGAAGGTTAGGCTTAACTAAAAATCATATAGATTTAATTCTATTAGTGCCATCTGTGTGTTAGCCTACGAATGTTTCACTCCATCTGACCCATTACTTGTTGAAAATCACTAACACTATTCATGATAATAATTACAAATTTCAACAATATAGACTCTATTTCCAATATGTTTGTCACTGCAAAGTAGTTTCACCAGTCCAACTGAGGAAAGTACTATATAGTGGAATGAAGTCTACATTGTGAAAATCTGAATAATTATTATCATAAATAGTTAATTCAATTGTTCATACAAAGAGGGGATCTAGAAATTCTTACTTTAGAGGTGGGACCAATAATTTGAATAATCGCATTGATTATTACACGTGAATATTTCAATTTGATTAAAGTATTAGCAGTTCTTCATATTCTGATACTAAAAACTGTAATTTTGAGTAATTAAATATGAGATATTTTAGAGAAATACAAATTCAAATTTTGAACGAAATGGCGATCAAAAGGAAATATTTCTTCCTTAATTTTTTCAGATTATTTATGAGCATAATATTCAATAATCATGTTTATTTTGTTTAATTTACAACCAACAGTTATATAAAAATATCAAATATTCTCTATTGGTGTCTTGATATGTCTCGCCTATAATCCAGTTTTTGTAAATTATCCACAGTTTTGGTCCCTTCCTAAATTTTTTCAAATCTACGACAGTTCAACACTGAATAATTTCCAACCATCATCCAATTTCTAAGAAGTGATATCAGTTTTGATAACAGTTTCAAATTCAAAGATGTCACCAGTCATAAACTTTAAGGAAAACCTTATTATTTTTGTATTCCTTTTATATGTTTTAACTAAGCAACAGATCCGTATGTTACCTCATTGTTCAGGAAAATTGAAAATTTTGCCTCCAATGCCACTTTTTAACATTTTCAAATGGGCAGCATATACAAAAGAAGTACCTAATTATTGATTGGACTCTGAATCACAGTACTGTGATAAATTTAAAAATGAAACAAGTTGTTCAAGATTGTTAATTGAATGATCAGTTCTATTGTAATAAAGAAAACCAAAGCGCGTAACTTAAGTAAAAACATTGTAAATAAATAGATTAGAAAATCGAATATATTTTAAACAAACATCTCTTAGAAAACATAGAATGTCTATCCACAATTTGTAGTTTAGTCAATTCTGGAGTGCTGAACAATTGATTTTTAAATTAGGTGAGAATATCTGACCGAATACATTTTTTAGCCCACTTGTCAATTAAAATACACTTTCTCCTTGTAAGAACATAAGGTCTCTTGGTCCAGTTCTCACGATAAGAGAAAACAAAATCAAAACTGGATGTGGTTGATTGCAAACTGTAGTATTAAATGTTTCATCTGCTACTGCGGCAGACATCTTCAGTGGTATGTACATTGAGTGAGAGGGCTAAGGTAGTACCTCTAAGATTCAGCAATGACTCATGTCCTCAGATAGTAACAAATGAAACGTTTGATACTAAAAGTTCAATTCCACCTTGACCTACCAACCTGGATTTTGTTCTCTCTAATATTTTCTCCAATTTAATGAGCAAATTTAGTTAAATTATTTCAAGTAGAAAATTCTTGAGTATATTTTTTTTATTTAAATTCCAAAAACAACCTAGCTATTGAATTCTAATTATTGTAGAAACCAAAAGATGAAATGAATCAAAAAGACAAGAAAATGTTGCAAGAGATACATGTATTCAATACTGTTATTTAAATAAATAGTGATAAATAAATCACATAGGGGGGGCACCATTATGATCCAAATTAGTGATAGGTTGAAACAGAAATCTTTGTGGAGAGATGAAAATTCAACTTATTAACAATCTCCTACTGTTATTTATTGTTTGGATTATGGGGGTAAATATAAAAAAATTGCTAATAGTTTCAAACTAAAACAACTAATTATTCCTCTAGACAATTAATATACTTTTTTAACTTTCCATATTTTTTAGATTTCTAAGATATAAAAAAGACGTTTTATTGCTAAGGTGAAAAGTGGGTCATATTTGCCTAAGATACAAGAAGTACTTCGTGCACTAGGTTGACTTTTTATGAGGCTGTGATCTACGCAAATCATATATTTTATTACAAACATTACATTCTCAAGAATAAACCAGCAGACATACTTTTTTAAAAAGGTGAACATTTTTCATAGTAATTTACAAGTTCACATTTGTACAAATGAAATAAAAATGCATTATTCAAGAAATTACTATAATTTCTCAAAATTACCAGTACATCTAAATCTGTCTGAGGAAATGTAAAGTAGACCTTTTCAATAGAAGGATGTTAGAAATTTTTTAGTATCCCCTCACAATCCATATTTGGATTTTGGAGATGAAAGAAAATGTGTCGTGGGATTTCAGTCAGGTATTATTAAAATCATTGATCAGTGCTCCTTTCTCAAAATAATATTGCAGCTGTAACAGTGGTCAATTAGGTAGCTATGTATTAATGAAATATTTATTTAGTATCTGGTCAGGGCCTGGGGCTTTCCGAGTGGCTAGACACCTCACGATGCCTTCACTTCCTCGGGTGATGTCAGTGTCAGGGGTTGCGCGTTGTCCCTTCGTTGCCGTCGTATCCTTTGTATCGTCTCTTTGACCTGGTTTTCGATTTCTTCTACTTCGTCCGTGAACGAGACATCGTTTTCTTTACACTTTCTTTCTAAAACTACAATGCTGGAATTTGTCTCTGGCTTTGAAAATTTATACCGCATCAGTAGATGTTATCATTTATATCACTAACATTTTCCAATTTGGGATTGTTTCCAAGTCCAAACTCAAAGTGGGTACGGGTATTGTGAGTAACAACTTACGTTTATTTCCTCATCTCTGATTTTGAATTTTTTTTATATCACAATATCAGTTTAACACAAATACTCATTCTACATAGCCACATGCCGAAACTGTAACACTTTTCGCAATGCAACAGAAGTTGTTATCATCAGCATAATAATAATAATACTAATGGTTGCTATTGCTTCATCTACAGTACCCAGTAAACCAAAGTGAAAAAGTATTCTTTGAAGTAAAATTTGTTTGTGAACGAATTTTCATAAAATTCACTCAAATTGTAAGTTAACTATATTCACGAATTATGGACTTGAAATAGATGGAAAAATCCAATCTATCATTAAATTGCCTTCAAAACTGCATTTCTTGATAATAATTCAGATTCTTTATGGGTACAAATGATAAACTAATGCATTTTTCTCTTCTTATTATTCATTTATTATCAATATCTTATTTAGGTACCTAATTATGATGATTTTGGAACAGCTTTTTTAGAAATATTTTTATTTTAAAAAAAGGTTCATATCCCTTCTTATTTCTTTACGCTTTTTTGTTTTTTTCTATGTCTTTCATTTTATTGTTTTTTTATTTCTGTTGATTACTCAAAAATAAAGCACATTTCCCAATCACCAGAACTTCAATACAATTCTTGACGAATACATTCCAACTTGGCTGGCGTGTCAAGAAGACTATTGCATTTCTGGTGTTCAGGAAAAGTGATTATTTTTTGTATTTATTCTACGCCAGAGGTTCCAAATCCACCTTTTATCTGTTTATTACCATTGGGAAATTTAAAATTTGTATTGTGATTGTCTCTACTAACTAGAATGATATTAATATTATTCTTGTACAGCTATTATTGTATTTTATTTAGCAATAAAATTGCTTTATGTTAAAACTCTCTATTTATTTAACCTGACACTATCTGGCAAAAGTAAACTTTAGAATATATTGGTGGTTTGAGGATTATTGACGCTAAACTAAAGCTTTGAGGTTGACTGTTTTCTAAACTGAGCCACCAATATCTTCGAAACTGGCGATGAAACTGAACAATCTTATTTATACTTGGAATTTTCTTGGCTATTTCTAAAAATGGCTGTTCCAGAATAATGGTGGTGGGATTTCAATTTTAATAAATAATGAAAGAGAGAATTGAGTAACTAATCAAATCTTCTCACACAAATGTCAAAATATGTTGTTGTGTTTATAGATTAACGTTTTTAGAATATCATATAAGAATAATATACTGTAATATTTAAAAGTAGTAGTAACCCACTTCTGTTACTTTGAAACAGCCTTTTTAACAGCAGTTATTTTTCGCCGTTTTGAGTGGTTCTGTGGTATTTGTTGATGACGAATTGAATCAGCGAATTGGGAGCTGATGAAAATAAACTATTCCGAAATAATGTGTCAAAGCTATTTTCCGGGTTTGTTGGCAGTGGTCTGCTGGTTATTATGTCTGACATTGTGTCTACGACTCAAAGGCGATGAACCAACAGACGAAGTGTTGGTTGTTCTCACCTTAACTTGAAACAGATACTACAGAATTGGTTTAGGTCTCCGAATTTATTACATCGATAGTGGGCGTGGCTTCGTTCCTATTGGTTGAAATAAATGGCTAGAGAGCCATTTAGTCCAGGCAGCCATATTTCAATAATGTTGACTCTGTCTTTGTTTCGGTTGAAATTATTCTTACACCATTGCTGTTTTATTTCTTTCCATGATTTTATATATGCCAACATATTGCCAGATGTTCTAGTTGATGAGATTTATTATAACTGAAAATCTGTCAGCAAGTACCACCTAAAGAGACAACATTCACAACAAATCACCACCAAACTGGAAAATATTTGTGACTCACGTTATTGACTTCAATAGCTTATTGTGTAGTTGTTCTTAACAAAATTGTGCTATGTGTTGTATTTTCTTAGAAACCATCAGATCTTACAAATTTTACTGAGGTGGTTCTTTGGTGAACACTATCCAATTATAAGCAGTACTATCACTAGCCTCAGGTCCTTCTCATCAGCTTCTCGAAGAACAGGCTAATGAACATTTTAGCTTGTTCACTTCTAACTCCAAACACATAATATTTGATCAAGTTTCTGTTGTTGAACCTTCTTCATGTTTGCCTTTGGGCAAACATTCTGATGCAAAAAAGCGGCTAGGTATGACAATCTCGTCTAACTCATTCAGGAGCACGGGAACAAAGGATCACATTACTGATGTCATCAACTTTTTGTACTTCTCAATCAAAGAACCTTGTGGTGAACCATACGGATCTTAACTGGTTTGAATTGTGATAACTCATTTGTTTGTATACAGGGAGTAACTAAATAAGTGTAAAACATTTAAGGAGGTGATTCCTTATCGAAAAAAAGGTAGGATCTTTCATATAAAGAAATTTCATTGGAGCATCCCTTGTTAAGATACAGCCCCTTGAAGGGGGTACATAAAATTTGTGTAACAATTTTTTTCACAAGCACTAAAAAAGTTACAATATTGAAATTAACCTGACGTTTTGTACTACCAAAAAGACACTNTGTTTATTGTTTGTTATCTAGAGAAATAAAAATGTTGCCAATGAATTATTTTACGAACAATGTTGTTTACTCTGTGTTATACCTTTCATTTTTATTCATCTGTATTATTACGTTATATATTATTAAATCTCTCATATACGAAGGGAACCAAAAAAAGCTTAGCTCCAGCTTCTGTAAGATGTCAACTTTTTGTAAATTTTTGTTGAATTCTGTTGAACAATACTCTCAAGATGGTGGTAGGCTGACGATGTATATCTTTCTGGTATTGAAAAAAAATGGGTTTGTTATGTAACAGATAATATACAAAATAGATTAAAATACTTTATCGTACGTACTCGTTTATAGATTCCGTACTCGTTTATAGATTCCGAGACCTTTTAATTCATTTTGGCAACCAGGTCTCCTGTACTTTTTATTTTTTTCGCAAATCTCAAATTATTTTCTATTATTACTGCCAACCTTTATTTTGTTGAACAATCTAAATGGTGAAAGGTTTTCAATTTTTCTCCAATAAGTAAATGAATTAGCTCTTTCATATATGATTAATTAGGGAGAACATGTTTCACAGAATCTGCTTCAGAACCATTTCTCAAGCTGTATTCGATCCTTCCAAGTGATGAAGGGTTTCGTAGGGGTATTGACCCGGCTCTTACTCCATGAAGTATTTTAGCTGTAAAATTTTGAGTTTGATTAACTACGCTATGAACGTATTGATTTTGCGGTGGGATCCTATACTATAAGGCACTGCTACAAAAACTTTGGCTTTGTGGCATACGAGGAATTGCAGCCAAATGGTTCGAATCATATTTTTCCAATGGAAGTCAGTTTGTCCAATTTGTTTCAAAGAAGTTGATTGATCTATAAGTAAGCACTGCTCAGATGCCTCGCAACTTTATTCATTGCTTACATAGTGGAATTTTTACCGAACTTTCTGACTTTTCCAATGCGTTTTAAACCATCAAAAACCGCATGGGAGCCCAGTTCTTCCACGCATCGTTTGTGATGGGTCAGTCTCCACCGGGGTTCTCAAATCCTCGTCCTGGATTACTGTAGGTCGACCACTTCGAGGCTAAAATCTCTGAAAACAGTGCGTTCATTAACACTATGAGTGCCAAATGCCACATCTCATTCAAAATATTGTTGATTGTGTGTAAAATAATCTGGTATTTCTGGGTCATTGTTCATTTTGATCATGTCAGATTCTGGAAATTCTTTGAATTGTGATTGAAAAATACACAAAATAAACATACAGCAGTTGATATTACAGATTTCTTTTCTTATGGGAAAAATATAAAGGCTCAAGAGCTTGCATATTACTTTATTGATTCTTTGGTTGCTAATGCATTACAGTTACAGGTTCCTCACTAACTGACGATTCATACTTGTTACTTGCTAATCGAATCTGAATGAATTCATCTTAACACAAAACTGAACGAAAGTATCTAGAGAACATATTTGCAGATTGATCATTATTGATTTTGCTATTGTAGGACTACTTAAGTAGTTATAACCAAACCAATATTGGCTGTTTTGAAGACACTCGGAAACACGCCTTCCATTATAAAGTGAATAATAAGAATCAATAGAATTTCAGATATAGATGGAATGACATATTTTAGAACTTTTATTGTTATATCACCTAGACCACTCGATTTTTTATTTTTCAGTTCGGTCATTGTTGAAACTAGTTCAGGTTCTAGCACTTCTTAAAAAAACATTTGAGTTTTCGTTAAATTCTGAGACCGCATGTGGTAGTGACAAGTTCTGACCTACATGTCTTAACAGAGCTGCCGAGGCTTCTCTGGCAAAGTGGCAAACAAAATTATTGGCAACTTCTGTTCCATCATTGATCCGGATACTATTTGCTCCAAGATGAATCTCCCTTTTATTGTCAATTTTGGTTTTCCCTCCCATGTAGCTTTCTGTTTGTTTTCAGCTGTTTCTAAATATTTGATTTGCATAATATCTTGTTTTTAACTTCTTACGCCACAGTAGAATATTTATGGAGATGTGGAGCTACAAAAACACATGACATCAAAACGGAAAAAACTTTTGAAACAACCTTATACTATCTTCATGAAAGAAATGTGGAAAAATTCCAAAATAAACTCTACAAAGATGTGTTGACTGTGTATAATTTACTTTCAGATACACATGAATATTGAATAACACAAAAATCACTTTTTCCTTTCCAGATATCATTCATAAAATTGCTACACAATATAATATATGAAAGAGTTATGACTTCGTTAAAACTAATTCATTCTCGATTCTCTCTGCTTCCGGAAGTGTGGGGCAGATGAAATAACTGTCAAACTTGTTTTGCGGTGAGAGTTAACGTTACCAATAAAACTACTTCATATTACAGAATTTTATTTTTATTCAAATATATAATGTATTAAGCAGTGTAAAGAGCAATGCTCTAAGATACATATTGAATGAACTGCAAGAAAAATGAGAGGTTTTATTAGGATGTTGAACCAAATTGAATATATTCAAATTTTAGTTATGGAAAGATTGATGATGAAACGATTCTAAATTAACGATAAATAGCCATAATAACACAGTTATAGATAAGATACACCTCAATACTCGTTAAAAAAATTCAACTTTTCTATCAATAAAATACTTGTTCGTTATCAAGGATAATTGAAATCTTAACTGTTCTTATATTCTAAAATTGTTCCTTTTATTGCAGTCTTATTCAGCCTAACTTATGAAGTATTTTACACAATAATACATCAATTACGCAATTAAATGTGAAGTCCTCATATATTTTGTAAAAGGTAAGGAGAGTTACTAGTATGTCCTTTAAAAAAGGTGGAAGTCACACTGATTTCTCTTAATTATTTGATATCAAGTTCAGTACAATCGAATTTGGATATATTGTTTGCCATTGGTTCGTCAATTATTGACACTCAGTTTACACTCATTTTACTTTCTAAGTAAAACAACACCAAACACTGCATTCACCAATATGAAGCAGTTTAAATCTCACTTTACTATTGTTTGAAACGATTGCTTGTCCAATAACTACTGATCTAATCCTAAACGAGTTACAGAAATAGCGATCACAACTAGCCAACATTTCCTTTTTGAAAAATCGAATGTCAAGCAAGAAAGAAGCCTTCGAGAAGTTGTTTCATCGCCCAAATATAACTTTTAATAATTAATATTAGGTTCATAAATTAGTATTCGATGAAGCGAAGTTCCGATTATGTCGATAAAAATACATACCCTCGCAAATGATCCACAAATAGCAAAAGAATGTGGAATTAATAGAATCGTTACAAATATAGGTAATTTTGTAATGCACACTTCAACTGAGATGATCTTAGTCCCAAGTACATAAAATAACTTTCATTTACGTGAATTCCTAACCTATTTTTCCCTTGTAGCCAGCGCCACCTTGTGGTTTATCGGAATAATCCATTAACGGTGGAAAATGCAGTTCGTTTCTCTTTTTATTAGGGATGCATGGACACCTCAAGATTTTATTCTTCATATTTGAGATTGAAACCAAGATGGAAAAGATTTCTTGTTTTGAGAGAGGCAGTCACTCGTCTTGATTATTAACGAATGGGTCCCACAAATATTTTCGATTTCACAAGCATATCAATTTCTTTTCCCAAAAATCCATCACCTATTTCTAGTCTATCTTTTGAGCAATAGTTCCATGTTTCATTGAAGGGATGTTTTGGTTAATTAATTGATTGTGCCGCGAGAGAATGTCAAAAAAGTGAAGTTGGTCAATAAAAAACGCACACACAAGTCATATTTCGTTCTCTTTGCTCGCCTGAACAAGCTTTGCGGACGGCGGGCAAGTCTCGACACATTGTACTGAATATGGAATTTGCAAGTTTTTACATGTGACAGTAGCTAAGTGCCTTAAAATATTATCTGCCATTTTAGTTCTTCACTATCGAAATCAGATACATTTTTGTGGACCCTCGCTTACGAGTTGTGAACCCCCATTTTCTGGTCACGCCAACGTAGACCCCCGTCGAGTCTCTCGTGGACCCAAGGAGGTCAGGAAAAGATTTCTTGTTTTGAGAGAGGCAGTCACTCGTCTTGATTATTAACGAATGGGTCCCACAAATATTTTCGATTTCACAAATATCAATTTCTTTTCTCAAAAATCCATCAGCCATTTCTAGTCGATCTTTTGAGAAATAGTTCCATGTTTTTTTGAAGGGATGTTTTGGTTAATCAATTAATTGATTGTGCTGCGAGAGAATGTCAAAAAAGTGAAGTTGGTCAATAAAAAACGCACACACAAGTCATATTTCGTTCCCTTTGCTCGCCTGAACAAGCTTTACGGACGGCGGGCAAGTCTCGACACATTGTACTGAATATGGAATTTGCACGTTTTTACATGTGGCAGTAGCTGAGTGTCTTAAAATATTATCTGCCGACATTTTAGTTCTTCACTATCGAAATCAGATAAATTTTTGTGGACCCTCGCTTACGAGTTGTGAACCCCCATTTTCTGGTCACGCCAACGTAGACCCCCGTCGAGTCTCTCGTGGACCCAAGGAGGTCCATCTGGACCACTTTGGGAATCAATGGTTTGGAGGGATCTTCACAACAATTCTGATCACCTCAACGATTGATTCGCAGGTACCTATTACTTGCCTTTCTTCAGAGTGAACCCGTTTTTATTAAAGTTTGCTTCTCTTATTTTAATGATATTGCTACTGTTAACAAGCTATCGTTTCAACCAATAGAGAAGTGATCACGTGGGCGAACTGAAATACTAACAATATGATTACTCTTCACAATTCTGAAAATATGTCTCATTCTACAGGTACTCAAACTTTCTTATTTTGGACCAAGCTCTGCCAGATAGTTCATTGTACTATTTTTAAAAATATTGTTAGGAATGTATACATATATATCTTACAAAAATTCAAAAAGGCACATGAACACATTGAAGTGGACGGATAAAAACATTATAAAATACCATAAAACCACACACGCTGATTGATCTAATCATTGCTAATGCATGTCTGCCTGATATTCAAAATACTAGCAAATAAGTACGAAATCCATGTGACAAAAGAACTTATAATTCCAATCACCAAAGCTAGCCCAGTGTTGATTATTCCATTACGGTAAGCATTTCCAGAATCCATTTGCATATAATCCATAAAGTCGTAGACACTTTGACAGGACAATCGATTATAAATGACCGGTAATGCAGATCCACCAATATATAAAAGTTTTTCCAAAGCTGTACGGTATTCTTTACAAGTTCCATAAAAACCATCTAAAAATATGGCAAAATGTACCAAAGAGTAAAGGGTGAAAATCGAAGAAATCACTGAAGTGCTTATCCAGAAGACTTTGGGTAAGGGGCTGGTATTTTCTTGAGAAACTGTTTCAATCTCAATTGATTCTCCAGTGCTATAAAAGAGTTTTAATTGTAATGTAGAAAAGTATCCCAAAAAATCACATTGATAGCTTAAACAATTTCACTTACTCAAGTTTTGCCAACATCGTTCTGGTAGATCTACTTTGTGGAGACTTTGTTGTGAAAAGAACACGATACCCATGAAAGCAAAGTAAACCGAGAGAGAAAAATACGTGAATAAGTGGACCAAAAGTAACCCAAATACATGGTGCTTGCTCTCCACCTGGAAAATATAATAATTTATATACTTGATGAAAATTAATGATAACGTATTTGTACTCTTTGGTCAAAATCTCAAAATAAAGTGTTACTTAAATACCAAACTCATTAATGATTCAAAGATGTTGTCATTCGTAAGGGGCTAACAGCTGGCGAGGGCAAAGTTTAGCATACTTAATATAACTTTTTTCTTGTCTACTATTCCTAAAAAAAATCTTGCCACACTTTCACTTGCATTGTCTATGGTCATCCAACAGAAATCAGCGAATTTGATAACTGAGTCAAGAAGAGATACACATGATGAAAATTAAATATTTTGAATGAAAATTCGAAACATTCACCTCTCTGAACTTTCTGAGTTTCCTCTGAGTGTCTGCGTTGAGAACAACTCAAGCATTCCAACCATTACATCATCGCCTTTGATAATATCTACCGCAGTAGTAGACGAAACGCCAGGCATAAAAACCTGGAGACCACGGCGGCCAAAAAACGAAAAATAGCCTTGACACACAAGGCGATTATCAGTCAGATCATCAACTTCAAAAGCTGCAAACAGATCGCAAGTAACACCTCCAGAAATTCAGGATCATAAGGAAGACAATCGAAATTGAGATCGGCAGTCTAAACGAGAGAGATGACGTACACTATTTCTTAGCTGCACGGAAACCCATCATATCCAAAACCATGGCCAGCGCACGTCGACCAATCAGGACATTCCACGCCACAATTACAGCCTACGGCTGCGTATAAATGGACAAGCATCAACAAGGACGACTTCAACAACTTTAACAAGTTGGCGCTCTATGCGGACGACACAGCTCTGCTGGCGAGATCAACAAGCCAAGCGCACTTCACTAGATACTTGCAGCAATAGGCAGATAGATTAGAGGAATGGGCCAACCTGTTGAAGATCAGTATAAACTCTGACAAGAGTCAGACGACACTGTTCACCCGGAAGGAAACGTCACCTTTAACGGACAAGAGATTCCGTGGATCAACGAAGCTAGATACCTGGGAGTCACCCTAGATATAAGATTAACATTCAGGTCTCATGTACGGCAGAGAGTAGGAATGGTGAGGTCTGCCCGACAAAACCTATTACCAATAATAGGTCGAAGAAGCAACATGGGACTGAAAGTGAAGCTGCTGATGATAAAGATCTTACTACTACCAATAATCCTCTATGCCTGTGCCTGGGGCCAGTGTGCAACGACACACAGAAGACAGATCCAGTCATTTATGAAAGCGTGCGTAAGGGCCGCCGTAAACGCTCCAAGATATGTACCGAATAGGTACATATTCCAGGATCTAGATCTGAACACGTAGACGCATATATGAGACAACACGCAGAAGATGCGTTTGACAGAATTCGAGCGCACGTCAATCCAGCGCTACGCGATCTATACAATGCATTAAACAGGGATGACACCAGATTCCGAGAGACAGAGAGAGAGAGAGAGACAAACATAGAAGGCCAACCAAGCAGAACCAACGTCCACCTCCGAGAGTCACTGTCAGGCGGCTCCGGTAAGTATAAACATTTTTTACCAGAAAACAAACACTTCCTTTTCAGGTTCAATGAGACACATTCTACCGCGATCTTTTTTTAAACAATAGTGTCCGATGAGTTTTTGGGAAGCTCATGCAAAAATTCAGTTAGGAAAGCCAAGGTAAAACAAAACATTAGACCAGAAAGTAAAAGCACCTAAAGGCTGACTTTCGATCGAAGGAGGTCAGATGTTAATCTTGCTGAAGTGTCCATCAGTAAGTTGAGGATCGCTTCGGAGCGGGGGAGGATGGACGAGATGGGATGTTCTACATACAGTAACCGAGTGGGGAAGATTTCAACTCGTGGCATTCAACTCAGGCGGGGGTATGGGGGGTGGACGACTTCAGTTTCAAGTTCAGCTACCAAGTAGAGCACATGCATATGGCAAGTGAGGTTTCGCCGAAACGTTGTTATTGTATCAAAGACAAACGGAAGTACACTCGGGATACCACTTCAGCATGTGATACCATCGTTGAAGGACTATGCCAAAACCTGATTATCTGAAGTCCGGGTTGAACCGCGTCTGAGGTTTTTAGTTGTTCGGCGTTTCGGCTTCGACTTTGAAGCCTTTTTCAAGAAGCTATGACTACACCGAGGTCTCAATCTGCCTATTTTTCAGGTAGTGACACGCTATAAAGGTTTTGTGACTTGACGCCGGGGTCTCAATCTGCCAACGCTTGGGAGTCAAGTCACAAAACCCTTACAGCGTGAATAGATAAGCATCGACAAGGACTACTTCAGTTTCAAGTTCAGCTACCAAATAGACCACATGAATATGGTAAGTGCGGTCTTGTCAAACGTTGTGATTGAATGAAAGACGGACGGAAGTACACTCGGGATATCACTTACGCATGTGATACCATCCGTGAAAGACTATGCCAATACGTGATAATCTGAAGTCCGGGTTGAACCGCGTCTGTTGTTTTGATTTTTTCGACGTTTCGGCTTCGACTTTGGAGCCTTTTTCAAGAAGCTATGACTACACCGAGGTATCAATCTGCCTACTCTTCAGGTAGTGACACCCGATAAAGGTTTTGTGACTTGACGCCGGGGTCTCAATCTGCCTACGCTTGGAAGTCAAGTCATAAAACCCTTACAGCGGAAATAGAGAAGCATCAACAAGGACGACTTCAGTTACAAGTTCAGCTACCAAGTAGGGCAGATGAATATGGAAGTGCGATCTTGACGAAACGATGTAATTGAATGAAAGACGGACGGAAGTACACTCGGGATACCACTTCAGCACATGATACCATTGTTGAAGGACTATGCCAAAACCTGATTATCTGAAGTCCAGGTTGAACTGCGTCTGAGGTTTTTAGTTGTTCGACGTTTCGGCTTCGACATTGAAGCCAATTTCAATAAGCTATGACCACACTGAGGTCTCATCTACCTACTCCTCAGGTAGTGACATTCTGTAAGGGTTTTGTGACTTGACGCCTGGGTCTCAATCTGCCTACGCTTGGTTGATGCTTAGGAGTCAAGTCACAAAACCTTCACACCGGAAATGGGCAAGCATCGACAAGGATGACTTCAGTTTCAAGTTCAGCTACCAAGTAGAGAACATGAATCTGGCAAGTGTGATATTGCCGAAACGTTGTGATTATATTAAAGACAAACGGAAGTACTCTTGGTATACCATTTTATAATTGAAGCCATTTTCAAGAAGCTATGACTACACTTAGGTGTCAATATGCCTTCTCCTCAGGTAATGACACGCTGTAAGAATTTGTGAGTTGAGGCCAAGGCTGCTAATCTGCCTACGCTTGGTCAAACCTTGGGAATCAAGTCACAAAACCCTTACAGCTTGTCACTACCTACGGAGTAGGCAGATTGAGACTTCACACACACATGTTGATCAACATGTTGATAGATGGTGCAAGAATTGAAATCTGTCGTGTGTATTCTGTTCAGATCTTTAATTTATGGACCAGCTAAAATTAGATTTATTTCCAATTGATTTTTCAATATTGAAAACTGAAGTGCCAACTTGACATTGTCAAGCAGTATCAATGAAATTAATCACTCCTAAAAATATAACCCTTTCAAATCAAACCTGATTGATGTATTGAAATAAAATTTCAGAAACATTTTTTCACTCACCAAGAAAAATAGTTGCTGTGTTTTTGCCATAAAGAATACAGCTGCAATTACGATTTACACATTGATCCAGAGTTTTATACCAATGACCCCAGGCAATTCCTGTTGTTATACTAGATGTTGCTCCCATACATATACAAAGTAAATATGCAAAAGACAGCAGTTTTTCTGTAGCTAATTGGTCCATTTCTGAGAATAAAATCCTGTTTGATCAGTTAGCAAAGACGTAGGGTGGGTAGATGAATGATAAAGATATAAGTAATCAGACCAAGGAAGATAAGAAATGAACAAATATGTATTTACTTAGGTTATTTTCAAGTTGTAGACACTAGACCACTTTCTCTGCCTGTAAAATATTATGTTATTACAACATAACTGAATGAAATGAAAAACGAATTGTTTAACTGGTCAACAATTTTCAATTGTTGATTTTCAAAAGTAGGATGTGTTTTCTGTTATTGTTATTGTAAATTGTGCCAACTCAACGTCATAACCAGTGTCATAAGTCATGTCATAACGTCAAATATTAGAAAAGTTTAGGATATGTTCCAAAAATAACCATTTCTTATCCGTTACTAGCCCGAAATTTTGACAGCGGTAATCTGAAATGTATATTATTGTTATACTTTTGAAACAAAAGGGTTGTGTCAAACATGTCATTGGAAGTTGAATTATTTTCTAAGTGAAAACTGGAAATCACACACTACCATTTTTCAAATAATTATTCTTATGGTAAACAAAATGAACATTGAAGTTGACTGCTTCATAAGTTCAGATGGGCCAGAGGTAGGAGAATATCACAAAGGGTCTCTAACGTTGAAGAATTTCATGAACTGACGATATAATTCTCTAATATTATTTTCTGTTATTATCCAAATATATTTGCTAAAATAATGATTAGCTGATTCATGTCATTGACATTTTTATTAATTTTTTAATTTATGTTATGTATGATGCTAATAATATTTTCGTTTAGGGTTTCATTTGAAAAAATGAACTTTTGACTACTTTTATGCACAATGGAAATAATAGTAATTTTAGCACGCCCTGTATGATGTGGAATCGATTTCTTGATGTTATTTGAATATTTCGAGTTTGTCCAAACTATCACCAAATTATCAACTTTTCATGAATTGAGAGTACTGATGTACTTAATTTCAATTAACGCTATGTTTTAGACCATATTTAGCACAATTTATTTTTTATCTCGAAAAAAGATAGAGATAGGTATAGGACATTATCAACAAAAAAGTATTAAAATACCAGAGCAATTCCAAAAATGTATTAATATACGGGGTGTTCTATTAAAAAAAATAAAGTCGCTAGGACTTTTTGACGGAAGTGGCAACGCCGCAATGTTGAAAATATTTTAGATCGATAGAACAGGTAAGGAAATGTGAGAGGTGAAATTTTCAGAAAAATCATACTTTGCGTTTTCCAGAAACGTCTAACTTACCATCGATCGTGAGTAACGCTGTATAAAATTTCGTTTCAGACCAAACTTGGTATCCAATAAGTACATTGAAGGTATGTTCAGCTTTAAGACAAAATTTTGCTCATTTGGACCTTCATTCAAAATAGTTATTTATTTGAAATTCCATCTTGCTTTGAAATTATATACACATACTGTTTTTGTATAGAGCTACTTTATTTAAATTGATTGCTCTTTCCTTTCTTTGTATGAAGATGAAAAAGTAGAAAGCCAAAACCTTTCTTTCCCAATTATTTTTTAGATATTGTTTTGAGGTAGCACATAACCAATACAACATACCTTATGAACAGATTTTTTCATACCTACTGTATTTGCCATGCGAACCCACGGAATATTACATTTTTCCAAAGATTTTTCATTACTTCACTTGTGAAATGTTTTCTGTTAGTTTAGTTAAATACTACATTTTATAGTATTTTATCACTATAGTTCACAGTCTCTAACGTATAAAACTTATCATTGCGATATAAAATTAAGTTTCTAGTATTTGAGCCAGAAAATTTCAATTCATTGAAGAAAAGTTGATTATATCAATCTAGCATGTAGATGTGATGTCAAAACTAATATGCTGTTGCAATGTAACAGATATGTTTTCTCGATGTCATTTATTTTTTCAACCTCAAGTAACGTTTCATTCGTATTATAATGCGATATCCACAAAGACGATATAATTAAGAATATAGCAAAAGTACGTCACCATGACGTCTCCTAGATATCTAAAAATAATAGCGCTGGACCCAATGTGAAGACATCTTATCGATGTTTGCTGGGATTACGCCTAAGTGATATGTGTTTTCATGAAGCAAATCTTTTGGATATTTTATTGATTCCAAATGAGCATTTCGACATAATTTGTAGCCATATTTCACTTACATTTTCTTTTTGAACACTTTACTGGATCTGGATCATTTTTATATGTTCTAGTCCAAAATCTAGTTCAAGTTTAAGAAACAAAATTATGAACAATAAATTCCGCTAGCATTATTTCAGTCAAAACTCTTCGTTTTGATCTGATTAAACAGTGTTTTCGGAATGAAGGTATAGGAATGAAAGGTATATAGAAGTTTATTATCAGGATACGACGTCTATCGGAAATATTTGAACTGAGTAATACTCTAAAACAAAGACCAAGTTATGTCAGCTGCCCTTTACAAATTGTTTATTTCTTGCGCTTTGAAAGTCTGCGAAAGTATTTCATTTTATCTACTCATAAATTTCTCAAGTCTACAATAATTGTACCATGAAACACTATTATTTCTAAGTCACAACTCAATATGTAGCAAATTCTAAAACAACATACATAAGGATATGTTTTACAATGAGCTGTTTATCATTTGTTGAACACACCACACACCAGTCGGACACCAGCTCCAGCGTCCTCATCGAAAGTCGAAAGTGGCAACGGCAACGCTGTACAGTATAGAGTTTTTCAAAAATTTTTGTTGTAGTCTAGAAAATAATTTTTGTATGATAATAATATAATTCTAGCACAATTTAAAATTTTTAATTTATTTTTGTTTCATTACCACAACTTTATTTAAATATTGTTTCGTCCATGATTACTATTGGCATTTGGTATAAGCATTATAACCTCAAAAAATGTCAGAGGGAGATATAGAATTGAGAGATTTGGTAGCTCAAACACTAGAATCAAATGGAACTCTTGCCAAAATAAAGGTTTTGGAACTCATTATCCAGTTTAAAAAATTAATTTTAATAATTGATCTTTTTGTAGGCTCAGTTGCGTGCCAGCATCTTTCTTGCATTGGATGAGGATGAGAAGGTGATATATTCCTTAATTAAAAGTAAGTACCTTCATTTTACGTTCTTTGTAGGTTAGCAGATTGAAGCCATCACTGAAACAAAATTACTACTTTTCTAGAAACGGAAGAAGAAAGGGCAATGTTTTGTGTTGTTCATGAATTCTTGTAATTTTTTGACATGAACTTTACATTTTCTGTATACCAGTCCGAATGATATTGTGGCGGTAAATACAAATACGAAGGCAGTCAAAAATTGAGAGACAAATTGGGACTGGAAAATATTTCAAATACTTCTCCACTTTTATTCCATCTATTGAAGGTCACTCAGACAAAAGCTAAAAGCATACAAATAAATCTCGATATTAGAGGAGATAAGGAAGAAAAGCCTGCAAGTGTGAATACCGAGTCTGATAATGTGAAAACTGTTGCTGATAGTATAGGTTCGGAAGTTGAGGATTATGAAAACTTATTATCGGTACGAGACATTTCCAGCGAGAGGAAATTTGATGCCACATTTAGTTTAACTAGCCCAACAGTAAATCTCTCGAAGACAGTTAGTGGTGACTCATTGTACATTCTCCCGAGGAGTTGTCCTCCTAGGTGATCGTCCATCCTGTCCTTTCCAGAAAGGTGGACAGGTCATATTGGCAGGTGTAGGCCGAGACTCGCCGAACACACACTCTCTTTGGCAACCTTGAGGTGTCTCACGGTGGCCTCCGCGAAGGTTACGGAAGGTGCAGCGACATTATTGTCGTTGTGCGGTTTCTCAACCTTCTTGCGGTTCCTTCCGTGGAGGTGCACAAGTGAGGGAGCTTTCCTGCAGGGGCAGCCGGTTCCTTGTCTTTATTCAAGGCGGAGCTCTTGGCGCCAGCTGCAGAAAGTGCCTTTGCTGTTGGAGGTGGAGGAGGAGGAGGCTGCACTTATAGTTGCTGCCACTCCTGCCTCCTTCGCCCTATATCTCCTTTTGGCCTCGACGCCGCAAATGCGCTTACGCCTTGGCCAATGTATTACATCACGAAGTGATCTGCTATGTCCAGCCTCATTTCAAGCGGTAGGTTGGGATGGACATTTTTGTTCAACCCCAGCCACCGCCTTAGATTAAGGTGAGCACTTCTGTCCAGCTTCGGAATTGGTTTTTGTTGTTTCTGTGTTTGTTCCATTCATGTGTGTTCCCACGAGTAGCAAGGGAAGAGTTGGTCACCAGAGCTTTACCAGAGGTAGGCTGGAACATCTTGGTAACGTCACGAGCGGGTGCGGCGATAAAACGCACGTATCCGCTCATTGCACGGAACTCTAAGCTCAATGTTGACAACAAGTTGCTTATTTATAAACAAATAATTAGGCCGGCTATGTTGTACGCGAGTTCTGTGTTCTGCAGTCTCAAGAAGTCCCCTTTAATGAGACTCGAGAGAATGCCGAATAAGGTGCTCCGTATTTGCACTAACAGTGACAGATACATTTCATTGAACAATCTGTTAGATCTGGCAGAAGTGGAGTCAGTCACCGACCATATCAGGAGACTGGCTCAGAAATTCTTCAAGTTCTTTCTACCGAAGAGCCCGCTGACGAGGGACGTCACGGCAGTTAGAAGCTATCATGGACAGCACCGTAATCACGGGCTAGTCTATGAAGAACTGGAGATATACCGTGAACGCGAATGCGATCGCGCTTAGTTCATGGAAAAATTGGAAAAGAGTATTCACGCACACATGATGACGTGATAGCAGAAATACTCTTACCTGGTTTTTTAATGAACTTTTTCCAGGGGGTTATCGACAACTTCTACCAACAAACAGACGAATGATTCTCTGAGAAGTACTGAAACGCGACATAATGACAACTTCCGCGTAAGCCTCGGCAGGAGGGGCGTCTCCCACTGCCCCATCGGGGGACTCTGTGGAGGCGCTTTTCTCTTCCGTGCGGAATTCTTGAGAGCGCAAATGTATCGGGGTCTTTTCGTGCCACTCCCTCTACCCCATTCACTACCCATCCCAATCCTTCCCACTGTCCCACTCCATAAACTTGAAATGACATCATTTTGAAGTAGGGCAAATAATTATCGCTATTCAAGTTTTCCTGAATGAAAAAGGGACCAATGATTTCCTTTCCTACAATCCCTTCCCAAATATTAACATTTTGAGGGTATTGCGTGTATTCTTCTCTCATCGAGTGAGGATTTTCCGTTGACCAGTAGTGATAATTTTGCCGATTGGCATGACCATTAAGAGACAATTGGATGATATTGTTATCCAACATGCCCATCATTTGCTCACAAAAATGAGTTCTTCTATCAAAGTCGTCTTCCATGAGCTCCTGAGAAGGTATCATTTTATAGGGATGCATTTTATTCTCTTTCAATATGTTTACTATCGATGTATGGCTAACATTGAATGTAGTGGATGCCTGTCTACTCGATGTATGTGGGTCTTCCTCAAACTCAAGCATGAGTTCATCACTCATTGCATTGGCAGCTGCTTTTTCATCTGCCCCACATGACCAAACTCGCGACACTGCGTCTCTATTTTGAAAACAGGAGTTTCCTTTTGAAAGTCCAATTTGGCCCACTCTGTACATTTGTATAAAAATGTATGTAGTGTGTATATTATAATTTTATCGTTATTATATAATCGTCTTCATTGCATAATATGTATGGATGAACTATTTTTATATGCTTGTGCATTGATGAACCTTACATATTTTTATGGCAATAAAAGAAATGAACGAGTTGAATTGAATTAAATACCTACCTATGGTGTGTTTTGCAAGAGAGCTATTCTTTTTCATTATCCTTTTTTTATAGTTTGCCGTTTCTACACCTTTATAAAATCTTCCGTTACATTTTTTAATTTTTTCATATTGTGAAAAATTACTTTCGAGCAATTCTTTCACAGAATGAAAATAAATTTCCTATTCTAAGTTCGTAAAAATTAGAGAAATTATCCTCATAAATTTAAAATGCATTTGTTTTCAACGTATGTTACGCCATATTTGCAGAATTTCTCGAGAAGAACGTAAAAGTAATGTTCGAATTCAACGCATCAAAATTGAACTATAAAACGTAATGAAATGAATATGCTGCATTGCAATGAGATGGAGGTAATTTACGGATGCTTTACGCTCTGCTGAAGACAGAAAATATTCATCTTCTCGAATGAATTCCACATTTGAAGAAAACTCGAATAAATGGGAGGAACAAGGATAAAATATTCCGGTTTAGTAGAAACAATTCTTTTGTGGAGATACCAACGAAATAACGCTCAAAATATTCATATCTCCAGAGCGATGTGTCTTGCCAACTGTGTTATTACCTCAAAGAACTTATGAAGTGCAAATCAAGGCATGATGATGATGATTATACGAGCTGTCACTTGCCATAGGGTCCCATTTAAAATTTTTGGTCACAGTGGCCTTGTGACGTCATTTATGACTATTGCGTCACCTGTTATGACCAGTTAAGAAGCCTACATCCGTTTATTTCCACCCTCCAAATTTCATTATACCCGTTCAAAAGATACGAGGGGGGGAGGGGACTTTTGACTAGCACTATATACTGATTGAGGAAGAAAGATTTTGGCACTCTTCTTCTTCTTCTAAATACAGAAAAATGTGGAAATCTTCTAAAGAAGGGAAGAATACAATTAATTTCAAAATAAACTTTTTTCAAAGATGTGTGCTAAGAAGTAACTTTCAAACACAAATTGGAAGAAAGGAAAAACAACTACATTCATATAAACATTGAATTACTGTAAAGAAAAAATACTTTTGAAACAACTACTTTTATATGATCATTGAATTATTCAAAAAACAGTTTTTCAATTCAATTTCTACTCCAAATATTCGTTATAGAATTGAATCAGATATTCACAGGATTGCTACACAATAAAGTATATGAAAGAGGAGAAGTTTCACTTACATGGAACATTACTGCATACGCAGATGATTTCCATTTAATCGTTTCTGATTCAAATACGAAAATCTTAGAAAAAAATGTGATGATATCATAAATAAAGTAACAAGATTCTTCAATGGGCGTGACCTTTTTTCAATGATAACAAAACACAAATTACAAGTATTCACAATCGTCAGAAAAATGTAGAAAATCTGCAGGTTCTCATAGAACCTTCTGACTAATTCTCACGAACCGGCAGTCTTTGATGGATGAACATCCAAGAGATTTACGGTTAGTTACTGTTCGAAGAGATACAAACTGTGCTATCCTGAAGACGAAAAAAATTGTTCGGAAGAGGTTTTATTTTTTAGGTTCATTATTTCATCATGAACATAATTATGGCGAAGCGATAGATATGATAGACGAAGCAATAGCCGAAGATGACAGTGAAACTGAGAAAAATACGGTTGTAAATGAGACTCATCGTAGTAGTTTAAGGTGAACTAACAGCCAAATTATTTGTTTTGGCTCTGAACGTGGAGAGTTCTTTTGACGATGTTCCTCAATCGTTTGGGCATACTGAACTGAGAGTTATAGAGGTTGAAATGGAACGAAGCTTTTGAACGAGGAAACTAGATATCTGGAAATTAGAACCTATCTGCCATCATGAAAATATTGAGAGAGATAACAAACAAATACAGACATGAGGCATCTCGTATTTCAAATTTGAGATTTTAGGTTTTATAGTGTCAAATATGGAAAATAATTCATATTCATTCAAACAAATACACGAATTGAAAGATATTTCAACCTCAACTTCAATATTGTAAAACAAAAACACTTAGTATTCACAATTCCATCTTTCAATATTCCAAGTTCATTGACATCAAAATTGATACGATTACAGGATATGGAAATATAAAACAATTTCCAAATACGCAAAGTTGCACGGATGCGTATCAAGCATTTTTCCTTAGTACGGTGACCGTAGCAAAGTTGCAACCCCAGCATATGAATCTTTATGAATATTGAGGGAGGTCGAGATCATCAACAAGATTTATTGTGAAATTCATTCAGCATTCATTGATCACTCTTCAGAAACGGTTCCAGAGTATTGAAGAATTCGGCGCATCTCCTTTTTTCCGATCCTGCTGGATAGCAGTATAATGTAATGAGAGAACTGAAGAATTTCTTCAGACTCAAAATAAATTGTTTTTCCTATGGTATGCTTTTCATTCAACCTGTCTATTGCGAATATTCACTCAAAAAGTTCAAAATTGAAGAGTATAAACCAACAATAGGTTAACAAGGCCTCCAAATAGCTACTAGGATAGCTAGTAAGGAGTTCAATAAATCAATTTGTTTTTGTGCGAGGATCATTTTAATGAAATTCAATAATTTGACTGAATGACCTATCAGCGAGAATCTTATCATGAACTTCAGAGTCAGGAGAAAATAACAATCCATTTTCCGATTCAAAACTTCAATTCCAACATCTCATTCAGTTGACTTGGATATCAAAACGTCCATGAATGTTGGCCTGATCACACTGTCAGTGCAGATGTTGCAAGTTCGATAATCAATCAAACTTTGTGTAAACATGAACTCATGCAATGGCGGTTCAAACTTCATAATTATGAGAAACCGACTATTGATGTTCGCGAGGCTATGGATTAAAATAAAATGCAAACACAACTATCACATCTATAACTGCCTGTGACATTTTTGAAAAATTAGTTAAAAAAAATCAAATCATGATGAGGTTAATGAGCAGTTGTACTAGACACTGTGAATGATTACCTATTCTTTATTGACATTTTTCATTACCAACGACGATACATTCCTCTAATATATTTACTAAAATCAATATGAATGTGATATCTATACTCATTCATATTGATAATGTGAATGTGAAAGTTTGTGAGGTTGGATGTATGTATGAATGTTTGTGACTATTACGCCTAAACGACTGAACGGATTTAGATTAAACTTTACATAAATACAGCTTATACATCAGAATAACATATAGGCTTCAATTTACGGAATATCTGTCAGATTCTTATGAAAATTGATACAATTCTCGTTTTAAGAATTTAATATAGATAACTTTTGTCTCTTACACTAAGTAATTTGAAAAAATCATTTGAAAGTTATCACGATAAGATGACCTTGACGCAAAGCAGTAAGCCACCACGCGTCGCGTCTACTGTAAGACGGCGGAGGTGATGGGAGGTAGTAGAGGAGCGGTCTAAGCAACGGAGCGCCATCGCGCAGACGCGTGAGGGCAGATGTCGTTGAAGGTTGTATTACTTTTGCGATTTTCTTTATAGATAACAAAATTCTGAACCTATAATCTTGAAATATGCAGGTAGGTTCTTTCTATAGCGTAAATAAGCATCAAAAAACGGANTGTCATCGATTCATTGCTCAACACTATAAATCAAGGAATAATTCAAATTATCCAAAGAATGATAGATTATCGAAAAAAAATCAATAAAAAAATTATTCTTGGTATTTGTTACATCAATATAGGCAATTCTGGAATAATTCTGAAGGAGAAATGATCTATTCTACGAATATATTCAGCTCTTTAGTTAGCTGGATGTGTAACTGAGAGTTCAAGTTGTGATTAACATGGCCAAGCATTTTGCACTAGCATTTGTACATTACCAAATGCAACGTACTCTGGAATTTAAAAATTCTTATTTTTCGTTTTGAATATTATCGAATTTGTTTTGGAGGTGTTCGAAAGTAGATCGTCATCGATGAAATAAGCGGGAACAGTGTTCATATTATACAACGTTAGATCAGTACGATATCATTGGAATCATCATCATTGGTCTAAATCTTGGTATTCATTTCAGATATTTCTGAGAAATCATTTATACGGATTATGAAAAGTGAAAGAGCTAGCACACTTCTTCTGGAACATCTTTTTAGATATAAGGTCCAAAAAGTACTCGAAATTATTTTGTTTGATACTTTTTGCGTCCTGTTATTTGAATAATATTTGAAGAGGCCTCAAAAATTATTCATCTTATTTCGAGATAACATAATTTCTGTAATAGAAATAATAAGTGGTTTTCGTTATTGAAATCCTTGCTACTACAAGGACATCATATCAAATAGGTAATGAACTCACCATTTATTGAAAGGGTTCGGAAAAATTTCAGATTTCAGAAAAGCATTGGAAATGAAACACGAAAGTGGTAACGGAACGAATTCAATCCTTCAAAATACCAACTGGAATGTTATCAGTATCAATACATATTTCATTTTGATTTTACTATCTATGTTTTTATTATTTCCTCTCCGCTAATTTGATTTACTACTGCGCATTATACTCGATAATTTCAACAAATAGTCAGTAAGGTCATCAAAAAATCATTCACTTGTCATAAATTACTTTTGCCATTGAATGTGTTGAAATTTCAATGGGAGGACATGTATGTGGAATTTGAAATCTAATTTCAGAGTTCAGATAACGTTAGTTTTTCCTTGGAAAAGCTCTTTATACACAGACGTTTCTTTCAAATAACGTGGAGAGTTCTTTTGACGATGTTCCTCAATCGTTTGGGCACACTGAACTGAGAGTTATAGAGGTTGAAATGGAACGAAGCTTTTGAACGAGGAAACTAGATATCTGGAAATTAGAACCTATCTGCCATCATGAAAATATTGAGAGAGATAACAAACAAATACAGACATGAGGCATCTCGTATTTCAAATTTGAGATTTTAGGTTTTATAGTGTCAAATATGGAAAATAATTCATATTCATTCAAACAAATACACGAATTGAAAGATATTTCAACCTCAACTTCAATATTGTAAAACAAAAACACTTAGTATTCACAATTCCATCTTTCAATATTCCAAGTTCATTGACATCAAAATTGATACGATTACAGGATATGGAAATATAAAACAATTTCCAAATACGCAAAGTTGCACGGATGCGTATCAATTTTAATCCCAAACCCTCATGGTTTCCATGAGATATTGTGGAGGCCATGGAAAGTTTTCTTCAGATTTCCGCTATCTGCCCAATCAGAATTCAAATAACTGTCATCGTCGTCGTTCTCCAATTTTTTGAATTCTTCTTGCTTTCTGTAAGCATGCAACATCAATTCTTTCCTTTGCTCTTCAGTCATGATTGGTTCCCTTCCAGGAGCTCCTTCTCCTCTTTTTGAGATCTTCATTATAACCTTGCAGTTTTCTATTTTACCGACGTAGTCGCCCACGGTTTTTCCATCCCTGTAGCGAAAAATTAATGGAATTATAGAGGCATTGAGCTATGATTACCAAATTACTAATATTGTAAATCATTTGAAATATTGTCATCGATTCATTGCTCAACACTATAAATCAAGAAATGATTCAAATTATTCAAAGAATGATGGGTTATCGAAAAAAAATCAATAAAAAAATTATTCATGGTATTTGTTACATCAATATAGGCAATTCTGGAATAATTCATCACTCTAATAATCAACATTTTTCAATAAAAATTTAAAAAATGTACGGAGCTGCTTTTTGGTTACATATCTCTCTATTTTAGGTTTTCAAGACTGTGGCATGGTTGGTACGACTGATACAGTCAATATTCCTAAAGTAATTCAAATGTTTTTTCCCCTCATTCTTTAAATCGTAAATTGGTTTTTGGTGGTGTATAACGAATTTGAAATAGTAGGCGGAGGCAAATACCAACCGCTTTTTTCTGAAATGTTACTAGTAACTAACCTAGAAATAGGAGAATGTCACCAGGAGAAGCATTCGTTTTTGAATTAAGTTTTTTATACGAAAAATGATGATTATTGAAGTGAAAAGTGTCAAAGAAGGAGGAATGAGGTGTAAAGGTGACCTAGTGATTGAATGCTTGTGTTTTCAAATAGTACATTTTGTGAAAAAGAAGGCTGAAAAGTCGTCCTTTTCTGAACTTTGAGGGCCGTAACTTTGTAAATAAGGGAGTGCACCGCTTTTTTCTTTCAGATTCGTAATCTACGCATCAAAATACGTAAGTACAAAAAAATTTTCCAAAATCGCCGGGTGCCCTCAAAACGAAAATTTACCCGTTTTTTATACACCGTTGTAAAGAGGCTTTCTAGACCTTTCAAATAAAGTATCACTCAACCCCTCTCCCCTATTCAAGTTTGAGGGGTTGAAGATCCCCCTATTAGGGGGTTGCTCGTTCAAGCCTGAAATACACCTCAAAAAATTTTCTCCAAACAAAATCATTCGACGTGTTTCGGGAAATTTTTCCACTCACTATGGTATAAGAAATATACGAGGTAGTTCGTATGCAATATGCATTATAGAGTATTCAACATTTTCCAATAAGTTTTTTATTGATATGTCCTCATGATAAAAGGTTTTTCACTTCACTTCGACATCTGTTGAGCTTATGAACCATTTTCCTTTGATTTTGATATTAATTATTGCAGACAATTTCAAATTCTGATTTTTGGTTTTTTATTCACGATGAATTTTCCATTTCACGTGATATTTGGTCTATTTCTGAATTCTCCAAAGATATATGACAGTACAATATTTAATAAATTCTATTCTATTTCTGTTTGATTTTTTCTTATAATTCTTGAATATCCCAGCAATTTGAATTTTTAAATTTAGGTTGAATAACAAAGTTCTGAAGTTCTGAAAAGCGTTAAAAATATTTCAGTTGAATGGAAAACAAGCAAGCCCTTGGTGAACTTCGAAGTTCAGGGAAAAGATTCTTGTCTTCATGTCATTACCATTTTGGATAACTCCAATACAAAACCTTTTTTCCTTCAATAGAATTTTGAATGTTCTCACGACCTGTCATCATAGCAAGAGCAATATCGTGTACTCCAATGATATAAAGTGGTAATTTTGTGGAAGAAATAAGTGTTTAGTCTTGTATAATGGTGCTGATGAAAAGAAACTTCGTAGTTCATCAAGAGTTTGTTTGTACAAGTATTGAAAAGTAGAAAGCCCTAAAATGTTTTTCTAACATCTATTCTCTCCTAAAAATATTTCCTTTCCAATTTAAACTCTATATCTGATCATGTCGAACAGATATTCATAATATTTTCGAAAAAAATGCATGACATGTGCCAACCAATATGCCAGCATCCTCAGCAACTTCTCTGATAGTGATTCCACGATTCTCCATAACAAATTTCTTCACTTTCTCAAAATTTTCATCGGTTGTTGATGTTCTGGGGCGTCATTCACACCTCCGCGAGCTTCTGTGAAAAACTTGTTCCACTTGTACACATTTTTCTGACTTAGAGTACAATCATCTTACCCCTTAATCGGTACGACCAATCAGCCTTACCTCATGGCATTATATGTATCCCCCCTCAATAACCACCAGTATGCTTATCAAACCAGAAAATCGACAGATGTAGCATTGAACAACCTTGTAGAGAAATTCTCCTATTCCCTTGACAACAAGGAGATTCCGGTTGGTGTATTTCCCGATATGGAAGGAGCACTACCTGAATCTATAGGATCATCTCTGGCTAGGAAAGTTATAGAATCGACCATAACTGGCTGGATCTCTGCCATGGCGGTGAACTATACTACAACTACAACTCGTCAAGGCGAGGCCATTAGGTGCATGGTCATCAGAGGCTGTCATCTTGGCAATGTCCACGTCGGAAAGGGTAGCTTGTAATATCCTACAAAGCACGTTGAACGTTGTTCACAGTTGGTGCCTGAGGGAGCAGATGTCTGTCAACACCAGCAAAACTGTGATAATCCCCATCACCAAGAGAAGGAAATTGGACGATCTAACGCCACTTTCTCTCAATGGTGTGGTCATTCCATTTAGAACGGAGGTGAAATATCTTGGCATTGTCCTTGATAAAGAATTCACCTGAAACGCTCACTTGGAAACAGTTTTACACAAAGCCAGACTGTTCCTATGAACATGTTGAAGAATTTGTGGTAGAACTTGATCCCATACAAATCCATTGGATTTGAGTGATGATTATCATATCAATGATCACTAATGGTGCAATTGCCTGGTGGCCGAACGCTTTACAGAAAACGGCCCAGGCGAAGCTCTCTGGATTACAGAGACAGGCTTGTCTAACCATCAGTGGTGTCATTGGTACTACACCGTCAGCGGCCATGGAGATCCTTCTAGATCTACCTCCTCTTTATATTTTCCTGGAGAGAGAGAGAGGCTAGATGGACTGCATATAACTTGTGCACATTGCCAATTGCACAAATCAATTTAATGCAGAGTGCAACAGACTGTTGGTTGACACTGGAAATGACCTCTGACTTCATGCCTCCAACTGTCAACTACGAACTGCCTTATAAAGGTATTGTTCCTGAGAATAGAGGACTGGATCCTCCTGGAGAAGGAAATATTGAGAGCAGATAGTTGTTGGTTCACATAGATTGAAAACACCTTTCGGTTCTGGTACAGATGTTTTCAGTTGCAGACCCAGGACAGATATATCAACCTGCTTAGGAACCTATGCAACTGTATTTCAAGCGGAAGCTTACGCTATTGAATTGTGTGTGGAGAGATTGAGAGAATTCAACTCCATACACAAGTCAATTAAAATATTTTCGGACAGGCAAGCGGCGTTGGAAGCTATTGGCTCCTACCGAACAACGTCCAAATTGGTAGCAAAACACTTGACAGATTGTCTCTGGTCTGGATTCCTGGCCATACTGGCCTGAAAGGTAATGAGGCTGCTGATTCCCTTGCAAAGGAATGTGCTGCAAGCAGCTTTATAGAACTAGAACCTGTCATTGGCATCGCTTTAGGCTTTGCCAAACAAAGATTGAACACCTGGATGTCAAGAAGATTTATGGACTTCTGGCAGAATCTTCCAGGATTCGCTCACTCCAAGGCGTTTATTCACCCTTCGAAGCTTGATACCAAACAGTTGTTGAACTACAGTAGGAATGAACTATGAAGTGTAACAGGCCTTCCTACAGGTCGCTTTCATTTGAATCATCATATGCAGATACTCGGACTGTCGGAAGACAGTGTGTCTCGCCTCTGTTTGGAAAATGATGAAACAGCAGAGCACATACTTTGTGCCTGCCCCGCTGGGGACCAAATTAGGTTTTTAGAGTTCTGCAGAGCCGTACTCTTACCATCTAACCTGAAAGACCACTCACCATACAAACTATTCGGCTTCGTTAAGAAGCTGGGTTTATTGGTCGAGTGTGAATAGGTGTGAGCAACAATATATCCTTGCGGGTTGCGGTGGGGGTCGAATAGACCCACTCACTTTGGACTTAACCTAACTTAACCTCACAATCATCGTATGCCACTGTCAACATTTTGAGTATTTTTGAGTACTTCATTCCAGTTTTTACACAAAATTTGATGCAATGTCTTTGATCCATTTTTTTTCGATAGCAGAAAATCGTCGAACACGCAAAACTCATCCAACTTTTATGCCTCTCAACAACAAATTAAACATGCTAAATATCTGAAACTGTCAACATATTTTCGAAACGACTGTACCATATTGAAAAAAAAAATGAAAATATCTCTAATCGAATATACGTAGCCCTAAACAATTGAATATTCACCTTATTTTTTGAACAGACCTTGTATATATCTTACCATGCCAACTGTTTTGAAAAATAAATATGCTATTCACCTATACATTTCCTTTCCACAGAACCAAATTTGAGCGGTCGTGGGGTCTATAACTTGTAAAGATGCTTGCGTCCCTGTAAGATCTTCGATATTTTCGAATTCCATTCTTATGGTATCATGTGGAGGTAACTTCATAGGGTAAACAATTGTAACAGCACCTTTCAACAAGTTAATGGCTTCTTGAACTATTTTTGTTGTCAGGCACTTTTCTGAAAAATATTTTATTGCACTGATTTTTTTAGGATCATATAAAAGTTGTCAATGAGAATTCGAATGTTTTCAACGATAAAATATGCAAATACTGTTTCAATAATTCGTTTCAACGTTCTTTTTTGTTTTCAGATGAGGTTCTACTGAGCGTCTATTGGTGATTATGGGGTAACAAATTCAAGTGGCGCTCATTTCGATTGAATTGAATGAGTTTTCACCGATATACAAACAAAACTTTTGAAACAACTCAATATTCCTTCGATAAATATTGTTATAAAGAAAGTAATTTATCTAAATTAGTACTTGTGTGGTAGTCATGACTGACAATTTAGTTCAACAGTTGTCAAAAAATAAGTTTTTTATTCATATCAAGGAACTTTTGAGTAATACAAACTATGAAATTATGAAACAACAAAAATTAATTGGCGCTCTAGGGCGACTTGATTGATTCCAGTGGCGCATTAATAATAATAATAAAAATAATGATAAAAGTAAAAGTAACGCAGGACTCGATACAATATAAGCGTAACCTTTCTATGGCCTGGATCGATTACCGTAAGGCANTGTTACATGCTGATATTCCTGATACAGAAGCCAAACAGTTTGGAATTTATATATGCCTCCAGATTCATTTTTACAAAGTATAATTCATCTAGAGACATCCTTATTATTTTTATAATTTATGTGCCACTGAGTGCATAGGCATCCAACTCAACACAATGTTTGCAAAAATCAACATTTCTCACCCTTTTGATAATTTTCTTCATAATTATTAATTTTCTTTTTTCACAAGGGTATGTAGAAGCTTAATAGGCTTTCATGCTATCACAGGATGTGACTATAATCCTGCTTTTTTTTAAGAAAGGCAAGCAAAGGCCTTTTAAAATACTCAAAAAAATCTCCTGAGTATCAGCAAGCGTTCCTTAAATTTGGTGATCTTGAATTATTTATTGATAAAGATAGGGAACAAAATGTATTTGATGTAATACAAAAATTCATCTGTGAATTATATAATGTCTCCGGAATAAATGATGTAGATGCTTCCAATGAAAATGAAGAATTCCACCAGCAAAATCTAAGAAATTTTGACGCAAGTAATTTACCACCATGTGAAACTGAATTACTTCAACAGTTTAGATGAGCAAATTATATACGTATTAACGATATTCAATATTTTCTTTTCTTTTCTCGATAATTTCCATTGAAATAATTTTTGAGGCGTGTCTTTTAGAGATAGAAAAGTCTATTGAAAGTATGCTGAGATTATTTGATGTCACTACAACATTGGGAAAAGAATGAAACTTTATAATTGAGTTGGGTTACCTTGCAAAACCAGATTTTTTGAAATCATTTCCTTAGCGTCCGTTACTGCCTTTTTGAGAACGTCTTGCATAGCTTTTGTTGGCTTTTTACCGTTTCTCCTCCCAACGGGATCTTTTTCGTAGGTGTGCCCACCACTGGGTAGGCACTTTTCTCCCCATGGATCGGTCAGGTTCATCTCTTCCACCTGTTCTTCGGTCAACCCCAAGATTTCCGGAGGAAACAGAGTTCCGTGGTTTGCGAGCTCATCGATTTCCGAGCAAATTCTGTCTATTTTCAGCCGTCCATTGTAAATTGCTACTACCGTCTTCACCAAATCTTCGACTGGTGTTTTCAGGGTGGTTTCGAATAAGAACTGACTCACGTCTTTGTGTTTAATGTGAACGATGACCATATTTCTGAGCGATTTGATGTTTCACTTTTACATTTAACTTATATAGGCGTCTTCTACGTTTCCTTGGTAACGTATAATATTTTCCGTTTTGTCAATATACTCAGTGACGACATTAGTCCAGGTTCTTAGTTTGAATTTATAGGTTTGCAAGTATTTTGATCAGTAAGGGATGTACCAGTATGTTTCCAGAAAGATAAAATGATATTATAAATTCATGAAACTTGGTTCCAAGGTCCAAATTTTACTATTTTGGTGAAATATGACTACTGATTTTGTTCATTTAAAGAGAAATAATCCATGAAAAATATTTTCCAAAGTGAAAATCGATCGTCTGGTCTCGAGGCTCGAACCACCGTTTCACCTGATGGTCAATTGAATAACTAGAACGTACCAAAATCAAAATTCCTTATTTTTCATTTCTCTTTTCAATGGTAAAACTCTATAAGTACAAATTATTTACAAAATGAAATATATACAATTCTTCCACACACACAGGAGTGGTTGGGGGAAGGAAAGGATAGGTGCGGGAAGAGTGGACGGGAGAAGTTTGAATTCTGTTTAAAATCTGTTGAAAATCTGTTTTTCCGTCAATCAGCTGCCGCCCCCATACGAACGACAACTCTCAGAAGTTGAGAAACTTGTGCTAGCTAAGGACTAACGAGGTCTTACCTTTTAATGTGTGATTCCTAACACAAGAAGTGAACTGCAGTATTGAGTCTTGTGATGACCGCAAGAGAAAACCCCACCTCACAGTCCCACGATAGGGTGCGGGAGAAGCCCCTGCTGATGATGACGGGCAGCTCTCTGCTCAACAGAGCCTCATTACAGCTTCCGTCTAAGATGTCTCGCAATCAGCGCATCACTGATAGCAAAGTAAAGGTGGAACTCAAGCGGTCTTCAAACAAGAAATATAGAAGAAAGATAGAATAATCTACAGAACTGGTGATGTATCATTTTTGTAAGATGATATTTATTTTAGGTTCTACCTGAGGTCAGGATAAATTATTACGCATTAAGAAGTCATATGATTCAAATTGCAGAAGCCGATTCTATGAGTTGGAAAAAATATTCTTTCATGTTTCGAAATTTCAATTGGTCTTCACCTAAACTCAGGTAAATTTATCAGCCAGTACCTAGGGAGAAGGCCTCATGATTCAAATTGATAATATCAGAAGCACACATTTCGCCAGCACGAGTGGCTGGCTTCTTCAGAGGTTCATTCATCTTGATGATTCAGCGATGACTCATCAAGATAAATAAACCTCTGAAGAAGACAGTCACTCATGCTGGCGATACGTTAGGAAGCAGTTCCAAAGTACGACGTCCTTCAAACCCGAATGAAGATAGTAACACTGAAAATCTCGGCAGCGAAAACCTTAACCAATTTATCTGAGTAGAATTCAGACAGTATGAAAATGCTCGAGAAAGCTATTGTATAACGAAACACGTGTTGCAATTTTGTAAACTGTCCAGTGAAAACCTCACAAGAAAATGTCACTTTATAGGTATTTCATCAGCATTATAAGCTCTGTTTATATTGATCTGTATTAATTTTTATATGATGATAATTTTTTGAATAGTATTATCAAAAAAACTATTCTCTACTGAAACTATTCCTTTTTCAGTTTTGATATCCGACATTGTGGATTGCAGGAGGAGAAGGTGGTGTTTTTTTCTGAAAATCAACTGTTTGAACATTTTACATCACTGTTCTTGATGTTCACCCATTTGATGGAAGAACATTTTCGTAGTAAAACTATCGTTTGTCTGCAGAAAATGAACTTCACCCTTTATTTTCAGAAATATTTTTATTTTTTGCATACAATGTTAAAATCTATATGTATATTATTTGAAAATAATAAAGACTATTATTATTATTATTATTAAGGATGTTGAAATTATTGTTAACGCCAAACAAACATCTACGTTTTTCGAACCTAGAATTTCGGACCATTGTCAATTTTTGTTTAATCACGGTTTGTCGTTAGAAAGTTGCATCACAGATTTCGAGGGAGGAACAAGCACAAGAGATCTACGAAACAGAACCATAGAATATTTTCGAGAGTCGCCAACTGGCGTGTATGACAACACACAAAACACAAATTTTCGTCCTACATATAATAGACACACATATAGTTAGTTCGCGAGACACACTCTGTCACCAGTAAACCTGCCTAGGGACCTATGCGACTGTATTTCAAGCGGAAGTTTACGCTATTGAAATGTGTGCGGAGAGATTGGAAGAATCCAACCTCATACAGTTCAACAGTGGAATAAATAGTAAATAGTGCTTCTTACACAGTGCGGTTGCAAGAAGTCCTAATTTTTTCAAATATATTCGCTCATAGTCAGGATTGAACTCATGTCAAAAGATAGTTTTTTGAAGCAAATATTGAAATGATGGCAATCAAAATGATCTCTTTTCAGCTTTTATTCTTTTGGAGCTCATATACTCCTGACTTATCTGACAGTGGGTTTACCAAAGTAGAACAATTTCTACCACTCCTACTCTCGCCAGTAGAGTAGAGTAGAGAGCACCGGATTCTCCGGGAGAAGGAAATATTAGGAGCAGATAGTTGTTGGTTCACAGATGGATCAAAAACACCTTCCGGTTCTGGTGCAGGTGCCTAGGAAGCTATGCGATTGTATTCCAAGCGGAAATTTACGCTTTTGAATTGTCTGTGGAGAAATTGGAAGAATTCAACCTCATACACAAGTCAATAAAAATATTATCGGACAGTCAAGTGGCGTTGGAAGCTCTTAGCTTCCAACGCCATGTATTTTGACTAGAGTGTTAAAGTTTCTTAACGTGGTTCTTAACTTGACCAATAGGTTCATAATAAATGTCGAGATTTTCACAGAGTTGATTGTAAAGTTTGCTCATTGCAACAACTGGTGACTTGAGTCACATGTTTGTTCTAGAATTTGGTAGATAAAAAGTCAATTCATTTCTAGAATTGATTCGTGGCACATGAAAGTTGAAGTGGGAGAGTAGTTCGGGACAGTCAATCAGATATAAATGAAAATTATAGAGTAGTAGGTTCTTCGGTTTTGAAGGGATAATATATTAAATTTATTCAGTAGTATTCTGTTGTCGATGCCTTGTTTAGGGTAAACTCCTTCTAGCTTGTAACTAATATATTTCATGAAGCCTCTTTGTATAGACTCGATTTTGTTTATGTGGACATTGTATATGGGTGACCATATAAGGAAGGCATATTCCAGCCGAGATTTGACGTATGCATTGAAAAGAGTTAAAAAACTGTCTTTTCTACAAAAGTTGTTACAGTTACGATAAATGAGCCCTAGCATCTGTTTGGCTGAGCATGTTATTGTGTCATAGTGAATGGAGTAACTCAGTTTAGGGTCAAATGTGACACCAAGATCCATTTGATGAGTGTCCACACTATTCAAATATTTGCAATATCATCGTGAATTTCAAAACAATTTCCATCCATACAACTCGTTTTGATTTGTTTTTGCTGAAAACAAGGAATCAGCCATCGCCAACGGCATAACAATAACGTTCAACTGGTGGAGAATATTTCCGAAAATGTTTGGAATGTGCTGTAATGTAATCTCGTAGCGTCGTAGCATAATATTTTCAACGTCGTATTTAATAAAGATACCACACAGCGAATGGAGGTCGAATGAATAACTCTTCTCAATTTTCTATATGAACGATACATTGGAGTTATGAACTTGGGATCAGAAATGTGAAACAAAATGAATTTACTTCCAATATTCATCATAGGTATAAAAAAAGTAAATAAGGTAAATAAGGTAAATAAAAACCATCGACTGTCGAGGCGGATCAAAGTAACGTGTAGATACTGTTCAAAAATCAAGGTGAATGTTCAAATTTTGCGGGATAAGTACGTTCGATTAGCGATTTTTTATGTTGGTACACTCACTTCGAACATATGTTCACTTTTTCAACTGTTTAGCATGTATAGTTCGTTGGTGAGAGGCAAAAAAGTTTTGCCTGTTCGGCGATTCGCTGCTATCGAAAAATATGTTTCAAAGAATTTGCATGAAATTTTGTGTGAAAAATGGAGTTGAGTGCTCAAAGGCACTTGAAATATTGACATGGGCATACGGTGACTGTACTCTGAGTCTGGAAAACGTTTACAAGTGGTACGAGCTCTTATAAGAAGGTCGAAAAGATGTGAATGATGACGCTTGCTCTGGAAGCCCCAGCACATTAACAACCGATGAAAATGTTGAGAAAGTGAAGAAAATTTTTATGGAGAATCGTCGAATCACTACTGGAAAAGTTGCTGTTGCGAAAGAAATGGACATCAAGCGTGTGGCAGCGAAATTCGTACTAAAACTACTGAATTTTGATCGAAATACCGGCGCAGGAGCGCAGGAGCTGTTGAAAGACCTTAACGGCCATCCAGATTTACTTGAGAGGGTCATAACTGACGAAGCATGGGTATATGGTTGTGACATCGAAACCAAAATCCAGTCGTCCCAATGGAAGAGCCCAGGAGGGTCAAGACCAAAAAAGCACGCCAAGTTTGATCAAATGTCAAAGTTTTGCTAACTGTTTTCTTCGATAACCGTGGCGTAATGCATCAGGAGTTCTTGCCACATGGCCGTACGGTCAATCAGGAGTATTATCTTGAAGTTAGGCACCGCTTGCAAATAGCGATACGAAAAAAATGCCTGTAATTGTGGAGAAACAATTCATAGCTTTTGCATCACGATGAAGCACCTGCTCACTCGTCATTGCTTATTCGTCATTTTTTGGACAAAAACAACATCGTGATCATGCCTCAGCCACCGTACTTACCAGATTTGCCCCCCTGCGACTTTTTCCTATTCCCAAGATTGAAAAGACCCATGAAAAGACGGCGTTTTGCGACGATTGAGGAGATAAAAACCGAATCGCTGAAAGAGCTCAAGCACATACCAAAAAGTGCATATCAGAAGTATTTCGAAGATTGGAAAAACCGCTGGCACAAGTGTTTCATGACTGAGGAGAACTTCTTTGAAGGGAACAAAATAGAAATTGCTGAATAAATAAATACAGACAGCGCATACAATACGGAAACTTCGGGAAAACTTGGCTTACTTCGCTGAGTCTCCTTCACTTAACATGAATAAAAACTAGGTTTCCATGATGTCATCTCCTTCTTCCAGAACTTTTGATGATACAATGGAGTTGAGTGTTATTTTTCTGTTGTTTTCATCAATTGTGTTTTGCGATGATGCATAATTTCAAATTTGTCCACTAATTTTGATATATAACAATTTCAGAAGTTTGTGAAAGGTTTGTTAATCCGAAAAGTGAGAGCAGTTATTTTTTAATCTCCACAAATTTCGATTTCAAATGGCAGCATTTATTTGATAGAGCACTGTCTCGAGAACCAAACCTGATGGTGAAATTTCAGCTCAATCGGTCGTGGTTAACTGGTTCAAAATTCAATTTCAAGATTTTTTCTACACTGAGTAATATCCTGAATACATGTTAGTATGTTAGTTTTATTAAGGACAAAATACAAGCACTACAGGAAAATCCTTAAGGCGCTTTAAGAGATTGAATCCATTTGGAAAAACGTTCCCAGGAAGTTCATTCCACATAAACGCAGTTCTCCAGATGGAAGAGTTTTCAAACAGTGAAGTTCGAGGTGTACTGAGTTGAAACTCAAAACGATGAGCAGACACAGTCCGTCCTGTATTTCTGATATGTACCGCTTTTGGTGGAATCAAATGTGCCAAGTCACTTGAACACTTCCCGTGAAAGTATCTATAGAAGAGAGATAAATTTCCAACCATTCTTCGATGTACCAGGCTATCGAGGATGATATTCGCGTTTTCAATCAGGCGGATGGCTCTTTTCTGGATAAAACCCAGCAACTTCAGGGTATGTTTGGATGCAGAGCTCCATACATGAGAACAATACTCCAAAGAAGGTCTGATCTCAGCTTTATAAAGCATCAAACCTTGCTGAGGTGTCTACAGTTTTCTGTTCCAAGCTTTCGAAAAGCAGCCTTTGCAATTTCAGCGACATGATTGTGCCAAGACATATTGGTGGTCATTTCAACCCTCAACAAACTTTTCGAAGCAGAAAACGGAATTGTCTGACCTGCCATTATTATATCCAGTTCTCAGACATTTATCTTCTTGGAGAAAATCGATGCTTGGGTTTTTGTGGCATTGAATAGAACCTGATTACTTCCACACCAACTCGAAATCACTTCTAGATCCTCATTAAGATATGCAACCAATATGCAACCTCCTGCTGCCGGTGAAGATGTGCCTCCGTAGCCGATATCCTGGAATCCAAATGGAATGACGAGACAAGTGTGCTATCGTCAGCAAAGCAATATATTGGATTGTTATGTTCTGTAATGGATATGATAAACTCAAAACACAGAATACATTGAATAATAACTCAGTGATGGTTAAATAAACCCAGGATTGAGACTTACCCCTTTCTCGTCTTTGCTGTTGAATCCAAACTGCTTCAGGGAAACTATTATGGCAAAGTAGGGAGGGATCAAGGAGTTTTTGGAGAAGCAGTGTTGAAGAAAGGTTATTTAAACAAAGAACAATTCACACATTAGTCTACACAATAAAATCACTGCGCGTATCTTATTTCTTTTTGATCCAGCCGTTCCGAATTTTTCTAATTTCAAAACTGAACTACTCAACTAAGTAGATTTATTCTATCAAACCGATAGCGGTGTTGTCGAAATTTAAATTAATTTTCCTTAAATATATACAGGCTGATTCACGGTGGATGGCACATTAGACGTTTCTGGTGAACCAGACAACGGATCACTTTGAAAATTTAATGGAGGGCATATTCGGACATTCTCTAGCCAACTAAAATATTTTCGACAATGCGGTGTTGCCGCTTCTATTAGAAAGCAGTAGCAACTTTGATTTTTCAAATGGAACACTCTGTATATAATATTATTTTTGGAATC